>VZRQ01009967.1:906009-1095056 GCA_013397975.1 Machaerirhynchus nigripectus
CCCTCCCCTCCCCTCCCCTCCCTTGAACAATTGAACAATTGAGCTTGAACAATTCTCTCAGCCCATCTTCATAGGAGACGTGTTCCAGTCCTCAGATCATCTTAATTTTGTAGATTGGAAGCCTGAATGAAGGTGTTAATGTCACCTACTTTTCCTATCTCTTTAAGTATCCACTGACTTTGCTCAGCTTCATCCAGTAGAATACAGTTATTTGTGGTTCAAAATGAAACTGGCTGGATAATCTAAGACATAACATTAAGTTCTTAGTAGTGTTTTTCTACTAATTTATTCTACTAAACAAAACCCAGAAGCATTTCTTTAGCCATCTTGGAAAGCGAAAAGAACCTTTATTTAGTTAATTTTCTTGTTCAGGCTTCCTGGTAAATGCATAATAATTTGATGCCTAGAAAAAATGCCAACCCTGTAGAGGTGCCTAGGTCAGGTAGTAGATGTTAATAAAGGGAAAACACATGAAATTCTACTTCTTCACAGAACTTGAAATTCTTCCTCAATCTGAGAGCCACAGTAAAATTTTTGTTTAAATCATCAAATCTCTTCCAGCCTTTGACAATACAAACGGGTACAAAGAATTAGTTTTGTTAATCTTTCCTAAGACATTCAGTGAATGAAATGGTACCTACCTATATCATAGGCTGCCTATTTTATTAACTCTTCCAGAGAACTAACTGAATACTGACAGATTCGTCCTTAATCAGCAGATAACATAAAATATGAAAAAGAATAGAAAATATTGCACTACTGGCCCCTAAAAAGTCAGAGAAAAAGAGAAAAATACCATTTAAAGCTTGTAGTACCCTAAGTAGCATTATCTTTTTGTCATTAGAATATGACCTTTAACTTTAGCATCTCAATAATTAATAAGTGTTATTTCAGGAAATAGTAAAAAATGTAGCCCATTCTTTTGGTTTTACTAAAAGTTTACCGGTGTGTAGTGTACATATGGGGAGAGGGAAGAGAGAAAGTTCAGTGTTCCTACTGATGTCAACTAGTAATTAAAGAAATCGGAGGGAACACTCAGCTACCCATAGGGATGCAAGGAAATGACTGAACATAGTTTAGGCAGAGGTTTGAGTATGTAATTTATTTATGAACTAATGCATTAATTCATGAGAATCTGGAGGTGGTATGGGGATTAGGGCTTTCTAATCTATAATCTTTCCTTGGGAAATGTATAGTTTAGTAGTCTTAGCCAGCTGGTGATTAAAGCAGTCAGTCTGAAGCCAGATTGGTGTGCTTTTTTTGCTTACATGTACCTCTGAGCCAAATGTGAGGTACTGACATCAGTCTGTCATAATAGATCTGCTGAATGAGGATTCAGACAACCCTTTGAAAATGCTCTAGACTATAATTTACCCCAAGTAAACCCTTTTTTTTTTATTCATACACAGGTCAATCATTTAGCTAACACTCATTAGAATAAAAATTGAAAATGTAAACAAGTGAAAAGTCTTGAAATGTGAGAAAATGTAACTAGCTGAAAAGCATCAAAGAATAAAGTCTATTTTTTTGTTTTAAAGATACACCCAAAAATGCTACAGATTTTAGAAAGCTTTTTCTTCCTTTGCTCTGAGATCAATGTACAATGGCTTTATGTCTTTGGTTACTTGTCTTTGTCCTTTAACTAAATAACAAACCAAAGGATAAGATGCTGCACTTCTATAAAGGTGGGGTAGAAAAAAAAGGCTAAAGCATCATTCATGCTTGCTCCAAGGCTATATTATAGCTTTTGATTTATAAGTACAGAATAATACCCAAGGTTATTCTTTTTAGACTCATGTAGATGATATTGGGTCCTTTTTCTTTTTTTTTCTTGTATGTGTGGGACTGTCAAATCAAATCACTGACAACTCTTTATGGATTGACTCCAAAACTAGAGCTACTTGAGAGAAAAAACTTACTGAAGAGAATTCTTTAGTCAAGAAAAAAAAAGCTCTTCTAAATACGAAATCCAAATTCTGTAATTGCTTCAGAAGAAAAGAATGAAGATAACCATGCCAGTGCTCTTTCTCCTTTTCATAACTATGAATTTTAGCTATGCTGAGAAAGTACTGTTCAGGTAAGTGGACAGTGAGGTGAACTGAAAATCGATTGCTTGGCAGCATCTCAAGTGTTGTGAACAGTTGCATAAGGCCCAGTTGGAGATAAGTAAATAGTGGTGTATCCCAAGCATCAGTGCTGGGTCCAATGCTCTTCAGCTCTTCAGTAATGACCTCGACATTGTGACAGAGGGCATTCTCTTCAAGTTTGCAGAAAATGCAAAACGGAGTGGCTGGAGGAGAAATTTATCATCAGTGCACTTAAGGAACTTCCTGGCTTGCTTATGTTTGGCTGAGTTTTCCCTCCAGAAGATACTGTGTGTGTAATGGTTTTAAAGGAAAAAAAACTCAGTGGGGAAAAGGTTTAAGACTGCTTGAATGCCCTCCCTCCCTTCTCCACAACTGTGAAGGGGAAAAGCAAAGAAAAACAAACTACAAGATTTTAGAAACATCAGAATCATAATTTACTAAAGAAGATAGCAATAAACACAGCAATAAAAAGAAAATTCTAAAAAAGAGGGCATTTTTTAAACAAAAAAGGCAAGAACAACACAAGATGGCTGCTGTTCTCAAGCAACTGCACGTGCCCCCCTTGGAAAAAAGGCAAGATGTTGTTTTGAACTCTTGAGAATATTTCTTCCGTGCATCTAAATCAGAGTACATCAAAAACTGTAAGCCCTTTTAATAGTCTCGTCGAGAAAGCTTTTTGGGGCCTTGCAGCCAGAAAGTGCAAGAAGAGCTCCCTGCATTTCTGCTCCATTTTCAAACGGAGAAGTGGCACAACACCACTACCCTTCCGCAAATGGGGCAAACCAAAAAAAAATTCCACTTCCTGTGTCTCGGTGTTACCTGTCAAAAACTGCTCCTCCCCAGCCACGCTCATGACAATTCCATAACAGTATTGAATATTCAACACTGAAGCTTCACCTCCCTTGCTTTGTAACCATAGCAGTGTGATTGAAGACCCTCATGAGGGCCAAGACCTGCAAAGTTGAAGTTGTTCCTTGGGGCTTAGGCTTAGGCACATTTCAAGGGATGGGACATCCACAGCTTCTCTGGGCAACCTGTTCCAGTGCCTCACCACCCTCACAGTAAAGAATTTCTTCCTAATAATCCTACCAAAACCTCCCCTCGTTCATTTTAAAGCCATCACCCCTTTTCTCATCACTACATGTTCTTGTAAAAAGTCCCTCTCCAACTTTCTTCTAGGCTCCTGTTAGATACTGGAGGGTTCTAGAGGGTGGCCCCAGACCCTCTCTTTAGGCTGAACAAAACCTAGAGGTTTGATAGGAAAGGTACTCCAGTCCTCCACTGATCTAGTAGCTTTCTTCTGGACTTGTTCCAACAGGTCCATATCTTTCTAATGGTGGCATCATGAGAGGGGAGTAGAAGGGGAAAATCACCTTCCTCGACCTGCTGGCCATGCTTGTTTTGAAGCAGCTCAGTTGGCCTTCTGAGCTGCAAGCACACATTGCCAGCCCATATACAATTTTTAGTCACTAATACCCCCAATCCTCTGCAGCTGTACTTGTGCTTGGACATGTCCCAACTTAGGTGCAGGATCTTGCACTTGGCCTTGTTAACTTCATGAGGTTTGCATGGGCCCATCCAGCTAGCGTGTCAAGGTACCTCTGGATGGTATCACTTTCCCCCCTTCCTTCTGTCAACCACACCACACAGGTTGGTGTCATCCACAAACTTGCTGAGAGTGCACTGAATCCCACTGTCCATGTCCCTGACAAAAATTTAAATAATTCTTGTCCCAATCAGACCTCTGAGGAACCACTTGTCATTGACATCCTCCCAGATATCAAGCCACAGACTGCAACTCTTTTGAGTGCGACCACCCTGCCATTTCCTTATCCACCAAGCGATCCACCTGTCAAATCCACAAATGTCAAAAGCTGAGTGAGAACCCTGACTTCAGACTTTGCAAAGGGATGGTAAGCCTGCTTCTAAACCTGAGGTGACAGACTCAACCAACTCATGAGAAAAAGGACACATAACTCTTGTCTCTGCTCACCACAGGAGGAATCCTCCCTTTCCTCCTGAAGTGCCACTACATAACAGGTAAGATGCCTTTGGGTTGAAGTATGAAAGAAGAGTTAGTATCAGGCTAGACCAATGGAAAGACCAGCCATATAAAACTGGTCTAAGCACCCACCTGCTTTACAGCTACTGTCACCAGAACAGTATGTTAGTAACACTCTGACTGGAGACTCCTTGCCAAGAGGCACCAAAGAGCCTATTTGTTGCCCAGATAATGCCTCTAGAGAAAATTTAAGCTTGGTGGGAGCTTACATATGTGACGTAACAAAGAGGTGCCAAGCCTGGTAAGGACTGCAGACTATCACCTGTTTATACTGTTCCCAGTAGGGTTGAATGATGCTGCAGTGACGCAATTCAGAAATACGAAAAGAAACTTTTATCTTCCTTGGAATGACTTGTCTGAAGAAGGCAGACATAGTATTTATGGCATCAGTCACATGATAATTAGGGGACATCCAGCATTCAGTAGTAGGTGTTGAACTGTTGTAGATTGGTGACTACCAGATGTCACCCTTCAGAGTAAGCCTTCAACACACCTGCTAGCCTGCAGGAAGTTCTGCATAGACTTTTCAGAAAGAACTGTCTACACCATTAGACAGTTTGGCATAGACCATATCTTAGGTGCATTAAGCAATGGTGAATAGACAGTTGATTCAAATAGCTCTGTAAATTGATTACAGATTATTGTAAGTCTACTTACCCATACATTTGTCTGATCTGCCAAATTTTGTGGCATTTTTTGCTGTTTCACTACCTTTATTTATGTCACTATCAAACCCACTGGAATCAAAGATCTCCTGGTGACACAGGAACGGTTTAGTCCTCAGGGGGAAGTAATATGATTTTATAAGAACACCTCCAGGTTATTCCTGAAGCTGGAAGAGAATCATATGCAAAACTTCAAATATTCATATTTAAAACTTGGTTTAAACTAAGATATTTTAATCTTCTTTTTCTGAATAAAAATGAAAGGACCTATACCATAGGATGGTGGAAAATCTAACAGTAAATGTGGCATCTTAGTAGGATTCAGACTGGAATACCTATTCTATCTAAACTAGATTAGGGTTTTGAACTTTTGAGAGTAATAACCAAAAATGCAGAGAACACTTCAATTTAGAGAAATTTTATCAATGATAAATCTATATACCAATAAAGTCTATAGGTGTCTCAGGCTCTTACTTCAGCACTTTTCCCAATCACTGGTAATACAATACTAGGGTTGTTTTGTTTGGTTTTTTTCTTTGCAATTTCTTCTCTCAGATGTAATCCATCAGAGACTATGTTCAAGACACTTCCCAACAGCTTCAGTCTGGAATCATCATTAGACATATATCCTAGTATTGATGTCTAGCAATAGGGATATTGTCACTGACACATGTGTTGCAAGCATTTAATTATAATTAAATAAGCACCCAACCAAGCTGTGTTCAGCTACATTATAATGTGATTAAAGGCTTGCTCTAAGAAATAGTCAGGATCTGCTTGGGTAGTTTTGCTTTCTAATCTTCTAAGAAAGGATTAACATTAAAAAATGGTCTCATTATTTCTTTGCTCCTTCATTTCAAGACACAAATAATATTTGAAGATTAGAAAGCTTACTTTGTTATTGATGTTGCACAAGCTAACGTAGTATTTTCACATAATGATTTTAGGATTGTAGTGTATTTTATATATAGCTGCATTTACTTCTCCTATTCATATTTGTTGTGAATTATTTGGAGTTTTTTGCCATTAGGTGCAGGTGTGTCTTGCTGTCTGATCCATACAATAAAATTGCTTGAATCTTCCATTACTCTCCATTTATTTAACCTAATCTGTTTTCCTTACCTGAACCAGATAATTTCAAATTAATTCCAAGCACATGCATATGGCACTCAAAGTTTGATTGTTGTTAATAAAAATTAAATTTGCCTTCAAAAAATGAAAGATAAAATCAGAAATATTTATTTGCCATACAGAAAAAAATCACAGAGATTATTTTAATCTTAGTACATTTAGCACTGTTAAGGATTATTAATTTATTCAAATGAAATGTGGTAGTTTTACATTTTGAATATCTTAAATGCTTTGACAATTGCATAATTTAGTTAATTAATAGTTTGCCAAATTTCCCCAAAGTTTAGGAAATAATTAATCTAAAGTCAGTTAAAATGAGAAAAGTTTGTGTAAAATTATTTCATTGAGCATCTGTATTGCCAAGACAGAAGTTTAAAACCTTCATTTAACATTCACAGGACAGAATTGTAGTTCCAAGAGCCATTACTTTAAATACTATCCCATGTCTAATGGAAACATGAAATAAAACTATGGCCTTATTTTTAAGCATTTGTGAAGAGAGAAATAACTATACTATACCTTCAGATAATTAAAGGGAGTTAAAGTTTGCAAATTCATAGGCTTTGTTTCATAAACATTTAGCCTAAGTTAGAATAGCAAGATGAGAATTTATCTTGAAAAAGGATAATTTGTTCTTTTGTATTCACTGTAAAGCTGGGCTCAGTGATGAAAGTTCTTGATGAAAGTACAAGGGGTGTTGTATCTAAAAGTTTTGTTGACTCGAATTTTATTGTCTTGTCATCACCCATTAATACCATTTTCTTTAAATATTGGTCTTATATTTGCAAAGTCTTTATATACACATTCTTTTCAAATAGCATTTAGTATACCCGTGAGTAAAAAAAAAATTCATATTTAGCTCAAATTCTAAGTACTTTTGGAGAATCCTTTTGGGACACAGACTGACTTAAAATGTACTTCAGTTTGAAACTGTGATTTCTATATGGGCTATTCTGGAAGCACCATGCAAAGCAAAGCTTAAGAACAGGGCTAGCTTTCTGCATATGATTAGAGAAACCAAAATTATCTTTCCCTTGGCACATCTGCAAAATGCAGGACTTAAAAAATAAACTCCTTCTGCAGGCTATTGAAATTAAACACAGTGATCTCATACAAAGCACAGTGCAGCTGGTATCATGGGATGAAGACAGTTGAATCTTTTCTAATGTAAAAATGAAGTCAGACCAAGCTTGCCTCCCTTCTTTCACAGAATATAATTATGTAAACTACAAAGCTCTATTATAGACAATGTTTATAATTTACAACTGTTTTTCCCTAAATTTTAAATAAAGCTTGCTAACAGTTGATGTCAAGCCGACATATTTCCTACAGATGCCACAAACAATGAACAATCAAAAATCTGTTTCTGTTGTTTCTTTCATAATTATTTCAAATTGTGGGATCCTGTAATAAAAATCAACGTAATGAACAAACACCACTGCATGTTGATAAACATCACAGTCTTTCAATTTCAAGAAAAACATGATGGTAGACTAAGTAGTTGAGAAGTTAATGTATTTCTCTATAATGATACACAGACTTTGATTATAAGAATTTTCAAGTTTAGCTCATTTTATGGTATAGAATGTCTTCCTGCTCTATTGATTATCTAAGATGTCTAAGGAGTTTGTAAGCTTTATGGCACAGGATGTCAGTCAAAAAATTCTCTAATTTCTTCATCTTTTGAAAAAGTTTTATATTGGAGAAAAACCTCAACCTTTGTTTTTTTAATCAACACTAGAGAACATAACAGTTTATTTACCTCTGTATCTCATATATGATGCTACTATTGACCCATTATAAAATGTGACTAGTCTTACATAGGCATCTCATTGTATGATCCCTTAGATTTCATATATCTTCTTCTGCTTTTTCTTTTTAATTGAAAATTATTGAAAACATGGAGTGATTTCTTCTGGGCCATATTTAAAGACAGTGTTAAAGCCTTCTTAAAATTCAAAATCACATATTTATTTCTTTCTCCTTACCCAGGAAAGTCTTTCATTTTATCAGAATTTTTTGGGTTTGGCACGCTTTACAGAATATCTTAATAAAACAGATCTGCTGTTCCCAGGGGCACTGTTGTTGCTGTGAGTAAAATGTGTTTTAGTATCTGTTCTGATATGTACATGATGTTCTTGATTAATAAGTCTCAATGTAGTAGAGTAGCCATTGTGAAAAAAAGGGGAGCACGCTCACGAAACAATTAAAGAAATAATTCTGGATTTCCCCTCTGTACTTTTATCCATAAACTTTGAAATGAGACTGTTACTAGACATGCAAACTAAACCTAGCCATCTAATTTAGTGAGAGAATATCCGTAAGCAGAAGTGCACGTTCATACAGATGTGTATATAGTCATATAAATGTGCTACGCATTGCACATATTTACTTACAGCATTCTTAAGTTGGTAGATAACTCACCAAAATTCATTATGAAGTAGGTAAAAAAAGAACAGATTACAAAGTAGGTAAAAAATCACTCTGTTTTATAGATTTCCTCCATTCCCTGAACAAGCATCATATCTATGACTCTAACCAAAGGTATATTTAAGCATTTTTTTCTCAAAAAACTCAAACAACAGAATATATAATCCTTCACTGTTATGCTCCAAGCTGTAGGTAATCTCAATTTCTCGGAACACAGTTCAAAGTCTTCATTATTTATTTTAATCCAGACACAAATTACGATTCTACTATCTCATTTTTTTTCAAAAAAGTTAAGTCTTGTCTTCTTCCCCCTCTCTAGTTTCCCCTGTAGGCATCAATTTCCCTTTTATCCTCTCTATCAGAAAGTCTGTCTGACATCTCTGCAAATCAGAGCTGTTCTCCATGTTGTTTTCTTATATATCATGCCACATTTTCAAAAATATGGAGACTAGAAAGCAGGTAGGCTAAATCTTAAACATTTCATTGCCCTGATATGACATTAAAAAGCATTAAGAGTGACATTCTATTTTTCATTTAATTCTTGTATGATTTTACATATAAATATCTTCAAATTTTAAGCTATTATTATTATTATTTTATTATTAATTATTCCTTTCTTCCATTCTTTGTAGAGACTTTTATATTACAGTAATAACATTTATACTGTCATCTGTGCCAATTACTAACGTAATCACATGATGTGTAGGTAAAAGGCAGACCTGCTCACTCAGTCTGACCTAGAATATATTTTGGCATGTCTTCCAGGGTGAAGATTCTTATTAGTTTTGCAGACAGAGATGGGTTTATATTTAACTCTATTATAACTCAATGAACAAAGAGTCAAGATAAGAAGCAGTATCAGCAGAGTATTATTCCAATAAATTATAAGGCTCCTGGACTAGTCTGTCCAGCCTGGAACTGCAAAATAGAAGAGCAAGTGGTCACTTGTCACTTGTGTACATTAGCAATATTTAGGAAAATTGTTAGGAAGTAATACTAGCAAATTGTGGAATATTCTGAGTATGTTGTCTTACTGATATTTCATGAGATCCTAGATTGACTTTTGCCTTTAATTTTGTACAGGTTTGAAGAGGTCTTATTATTGCATTACAGATACTCAGGGCTTCAGACAGGTGTTTGTATACTGTTGCAGATAAGGAAACTGAAATGAGATTTGCTGAGTTTCTTACTCATTTTCCAAAGAGAAGTAGTGACAATTTGACAAGTGAAATGCATTAGTGCAGTGTGGGATTTCTTTAAAGCTTCCTAGGCAAGTGTCATAAAGTTTATTATAGTTTATATTTTTGCCAATCTACTAACTCAAGATAGAGAAGAAAATATCCATGCTAACTAATGGGGAAAAATGGTGTCATGCTTCATTTGCATTTTGGCTATTCTAGATATCTCAGGTTTTTGAACTTATACTGAATAACCTTGTCTGATTTGGGCTGTTTTTGTTCAAGACACAATTTTCAAAGTTCAGCTGATGGCTATCAATAATCATCTTTCCCTCTAATAAACATTTGTTAATTTTTATTTTATTTAAGGTTTTATTTGTGGATTTTCCCCCAACTATAGATTTAAATTGATGTTAATAATTTTGCTATATGAAGATTAAAACTAAAATGCTTACCTCACAAGCAAGTTCACATGATGAGCTGCTTGAAAACTAAGCTGTACTTGAGATAACTTTTTCATTTTTCTTGTATCATTAAAAATAAGGCTGAAAAAATACCTTCTGGAGGACAGAAAGAAAAATACCATTTTAAGTGCCTTGAAGTGATACTGAAAAGGAGTTCTTCAGAAAGTGAATACGACCAGAAAACATATATTTGAGGATAGGAGATTTTCCCATAGCTGCTAAACCAAGAATTGGGTTTTCTCTCCCACGCATCTTCAATCACTGAGAAAGTAAGAATGATGATGTTCACTATCAATATGCTTTAAATCGCTTATCATAAGATACATAAAAGTGTAAACTGAGTATTAAGGCTGTATTTTTCATGCTATATCTTACTTACACAGTAAAATGTACTAACCACATTTTCTCATTTCTTTTGGTTGCAGAAAAGTATATTGTAGGTGAATTAATTCTCTATGATTATTGTAATACAGTATGGCTACTGTCTGTTGTGAGTAAAAATGGCATATTCTAGATTCCAAAAGATATTGATACCTTCTATGAGACTTAACATTAGAATGAAAAAAACCCCATTCAAGATAATCCTATGTTGTTTGTATTCTGGGAACCCTTAAATGGACAGCATCAAGTGACAAGGCACCTCTGATCAGAGCAAGGCTGCCCTGATCCTCTCCACAGAGAGGTTCACCAGCATTTTGGTACTTGGAGCTCTTCTAGGACTTTCTTAGTAGAAAACAATTTTATCAATCATTTTTACTGTCAAGTAAAAGCGTCCACATGAGAAAATGCTGCTTTGCTTTAAGATAGATACAAAGGTGAAAAAATCACTGGTACCCAATGGGAACAACTATAGGCTGTTCAGGATTTGCTGGCTGAGCTTATCTAGAAGTAAAAAACTACATGTCTGATGACCAAGACATACATGTACAGAGCACAGCCCTGTGCCTTCTCAGGTTCACCACTGTATAGATCACAAACTCCTCATGTACAGTGATATTCTGATTACAGTCACTGCAACTGTATAGGGCAAGAATAATTTTTAAAGAGCTAATGAAACTTGTGATTTCTCTGTAGAATTTCCTGCCCCTGCCCTACTTCCCCCAAACCCCAACACTTGAAATCACAATTGTTTTTCAAAAAGTCTATAATTTCTATACTGTAGGATGCATTAGTCATATTAATTTCTTAATTCCTTCATTATGCTATGGGTTTTATTTCATATATAGTTTATATGATAATAGCAAATGATAGTTTGACTTCTTAGTCATTGAAGTACGATATGAACGTAACTGAAAATTTTTATCTCCCTCTTTTTTTTCTTTTCTGTTGTTTACTCCTATTATTGTTAAACTTCCAAGTTTAACAGAATGTATTTTAATATTTGCTATATGGAAGTAATCACAGCATCAGGGACTCTTTGCTTAGCTCATAGCTGAATTACTGTAAAGTAGCTAAAATGAAGTATATAATTAAGCTCATGTTGTACTGAAAAATACATAAAAATTTCATAAAAAATAAACATGAGGGGTTTGCCTGCAATTATCTCCAAATTTACCAAAGACTGGGAAATACAAATTCCAGAGTTTTCATTTGGATAATAGCTGGGGTCCACTGTCAGATGGTTTTAGCAAAATTCATTTTAGAAATCTGAGATGTGATATTATGGGGGCAAACCAGATCTCGGGGTATCCTGGATAACCCAAAATGCTTTGTATTCCTTATCTGTCTGTGCCCCAAAATTGTTACTGTCTCTTCAAAGCTCATTGGCATGATCAGAACTGGAATTGCAGGGCAGTCGGGAGATGCCTGTCCCTTTAGAAGGTCAGGGCACCCGAGTAAACTGCCTCTTTGGCCTGGCAGCATTTGCTGAAGGCAGAGGCTCTGCTTTGGAAAGGGCTGCTTTGGGCAGGTGTCTGGACTTGCAACTGTGGCAGCTGTGAAATACTGCCTTTTACAATTAGAAACTGTTTTCAGAGTGAACTTTGCAAACTCTATGGGCAGCAAAGCTTAAGTGGGTCCTGGGGGGCCAGGTCACCCTGTGTCCTCACCAGCCTAGATTTTTCTACATGTTTACACTTCAACATTCATCAGTACATTCCTATCACTAAACTATATCACTTCTACCTTCTTGCATGCCTTGCAATGCATTGCTGTGGGCAGCCATAAATTCTCTTCTGTGGACAGAGTTTTGTGGAGGACTTGCCAGTCTACAGGTGTCACAGAGGGTTTCTGCTGTTTTCTTTGTTGTTGCTGTTGTAGCGCAGGCTGATAAGCTCTGACAGCAAAACTTTGTAATATAAACCAAGCCTCAGGCTCTCAGTCTGCAGCTGACCTACTGTAATGTTGTGTTGCAGTCATTTAACAGTTAGAAAACTTCCTTCACAATTCTGAGGTCTGGAAACTTTGTGGTTGCTGTAAAGGTGTGTCTATGATATTACAAGCTCTAGGCATAGCCTAAGGCTAATTTTAACCTCCCTTCTAAATTAAACACTTTCAATGTATCTTAAGACTCTTCCCATCATATATGAAATAAAAGGATCAAATAACCACTGAGGTACTTCACTTATGCAGTTTACTGATATCTTCCACCCTAGAGACACTAATTCCTTGAATATACTTACAAAATGTCTGGTGTCCTTTATGTTTCAATTCTGTATTTCTCCCTTTGTGTCACAAGGAAACTGTATATGTTATTTAGCTTATAATTTCAAATCATTAAAGCTTTGGAAGTTTTCTGTCATTTTACATTTTTTTATCCAGCACTGAAGAAATAAAACTTATTAGTATTTAGGTGTTGTCATGGTAAGACAGATTTTCATATATATATATATCTTTCATATTTATATTTCTTTCTTCATACACACACACTCATCAGAAGTGTTCAGAAAGTATAAGACATTCAAAAAATCCATAGATCCACATGAAGAAGCATATTCCAATTCTGAAATAATCAAACATATTCACACTGGCTTTAGTCTGTGCACACTGTATTAAAAAAATGCAGTTATGGACTTTCGCATACCCTGACCTTCTCAAGATAGAAAATAAGTATAGTTCTGTGTTGAATGACGTGTTGTTTGATATATACGTAGGACTGAAATTACCATTTTGTAACTTTCACATTCATGTCCGTGCTCACTGTCTCTATAAGTTCTTAAAGAGCACAGTTGCCTGGCTCAGCTGTCACTGGTCACACAAAGATACCACCCACCAAGGACCACTGAAGCACCCCCAGACTCATTTCTGGGGCCTTACCAGAGGACTGCACATGATCCACAGTGTTAAAACTGCCCGCCAGGGGAGGTACCTCGGCGTTCCCACCTGAACCGAACACGCCTTTTACCCAATACAGTAAGTGACAAAACCTCTTCTAAAAGAACATGCAATCTGCTATTATTAATGAAGTGTTCAGTGCTACCCTTAAAGAAGTGCTCAGGAATTTTCCTGTGTAGGAAAGAAGTTGCAGTGAAAATGCTAGCACAATTTCTGCTCTGTATTTTGCAACCCAGTTACCACAATATCTGGAATCTTACTCCAATCAAAAGTACAAGTAGTAGGTACTGAACTATTCCTATCTCTGGTGTGTTGTTTTGAGCTTTTTTAGGGGTTTTTTGTTTTCCCTCTATGTTTGTTTATCTTTTCTCTTTTTTTGGTCTGAGTTGCCTGTAGAGATAAAAAGATCTTTATCTCTCAGAAAAATATTATGAATACTCTTCATTTTCTTCCTCCCTAAGATAATATCAGTAACTGGACACTTACTCTCAAACATTTCAGGAAATTATTTCTTAATAGGGAAGAAAATTGATTCAAAGATTTTAAAGTAGCACTTTTCTACAAAATGACTGATGGTCAGGATGATTTATTTGTGACCCAAGGGCTTGTTTCAGTTTTTCCATAGCATAGGGGGCCAAGGGCATAATATTAATTTAGTAAATTTCAGATATGGCTGTTGAGAATTAATAGTTTTGACCACATAGTGACAACAATTAAAAACACGTAAGACAACCACTATCATGAAAAGAGTTAAAAACAAAATAATTTACTGAAGTCAGTTTTAAAAATTTAAAACTGGCCATTATTTATCAATGAACACTTCCCTTACAGATTTAGAATTCCCTAACTGATATATGGAGATAGATATATATAGATATGTAGAGATATATATATACATACACGTATTTATTTGCAAAGAGTAGAATGATGACTCTTTTTCTTTGGCCCTGAACATTATCTGCCGCAGTTTTATAACAACATGGTTATGAAATCCCAAACTAAGTGATACAAGATAAACTACATGCTCACTTCAGAACAAAAATGCATAAGACAACACGGAGAACATCAGAAAATAATGGGTCTTAACACATTTCCTAATGTGTCTTTATGCATTTGCTATTTATTTGGTCATAAATAGCAAAGAGAGTAATCAAAATTCCTTTTTCTTCATTTTGACATTTCAAGGTATTCAATGCTATTTTATTTTTTCCTTTAGACAATGAGCTTGGCTTTTTAGACTGGTCTATTTCTTTCAACTTTCTGGTAGTTACTAATAATATCCTTACCCTATTTATAATGTCTTTGTTGCATCTTTTATCTTGTTTAACAAATAAAATGAAAAATGAAACACAGGAAAAAATCAGGTTTTTTACCTTTTTTTTTGTTTGCTAGAACTGTAATTTAATTTCCTAAACTTAGCAATTAAGAAACCTATGATATTTGTCTTATCATTTTGCAAATGTCTTAATCTGCATAAATGTGGAGTACAGAATAATTTCATATTTGCTAAAGTGTTGTTTTCACCCTTAAGAACATACACTTAATATAACATATACTTAATACATGCTTATGTTACCTGGAAAATCTGTGACCTCCCTTTGGGGAAGTTTTACCATTACCCTCCTTGGCTTCAGAGCAGAGTATTACATTTCTTAATGCAAACCAAAGTTTTTAGAATCTCCTTAAGTCGTCTAGTTATACACAGCTGCCTGAATCCTGACAGTATTGAAAATCTGTGGACATACTTGTGTGTAAGCCTTTTGTGTCTGTTCACGTGTGTTGAATGGTGTCATCAGCATGGCAGCGTTTGTACATTTGTTCCCACCTCATGGACACAAGTCTTTGTAAAGAGTGCCTTGAGAAGGAAGAACCTTCAGTGTTTCTTCTCCAATAAGTGAGTAGTTATATTTTTTTGGACTGCTGATTAGGGAAGATTGGGTTATTAGATATCTGCTGAGGCGGACACCTCTGTAGAGCTGGTGAGCAGGAGCACAGCAAGCAGACTCCAGAAGTTAAAGGGGCAGCGTGTGTGAAGGGGCCAGAGAAACCCTGTGAGGCAGCACAGCAATGGAGGTGGTGGAGCTCTCCCTGCCTAGGTGAAGATTTACAGCCCTAATCTATAATATTTCATATTCAGGAGCTGGATAGGGGGTTTTGGATAGTTTTTATGGAATATGTTGTACTGCTTTCTACTGAGAACTGAATACATTTCTAGAGCATAGAAAGTTAATAAAATGACAGTAATAAAAAGACTAAAGTATCATTCAACTGTGACAATTTTATTCAAAGAAACTAAATAGTCTATTTTTATTTCCTGGTTTATAGAGCAAACATTCTTATTTAAAATAATCTGACAGTTTCCCTCTGAATTAATTTATTCTGGAAACCTTGCAAGAATGACCCAATTATGTCAGGAAATGCACACACAAATTAGGTAACTATTCCATATGTTTTCATCCACTGTTACTTTACATCAGTATCCAGCATGTACCAAAACAACTGTTTGCTGTGAAGGCATTATTAGTTCCAAACAGATGAAGAGATGTCACATTCAATTTTTTTTTTCACATCTTTGTTCTAACATGATGATAGCAGAAGGTAAGAAATCTATGAGCAATTGTAAGGAAAAAAAAGTTAAAAATGAAAAATGCTACTTACAAGTCTGCATCTTTTACTGGCTGTAACATGCAAGACCTGTTGTCTCATTAAAAGTTAGATTACAGTATCTCATTACAGTATCCAACTACTTCATAATATTTTACTGGAAAGATGCATAAACAAAATATTAACAACAATTATGTATTTAACAAAATATTAACCACTTTAAGTGGTATTTCCTAGTAAATCTAATGTTTCATATCTAAATCAGAATAAGTACTTAGATGCACTGAAATTCTCTGGCTTGTTTCACTGACCTGAGTTCTTTACATTTAAAAAGCATTTCCTTTTAATGAACATAATTTATATTTACTCACACCTTTGGGCAAGCATCCAGTCTTGAATTACACATATACTTGGAACTGATCAAGTTCTTAATGGCTTTCTGAGTGGAACAAATTTTTTGCTTTGGTGTGTATGTGTGTATGTAGTGTGGAGAGTAGCTGTAAAATCACTGCAAGTGTCCAAGGCCAGGCTGGACAGGGCTTTGAGCAATCTGGTCCAGTGAAAGGTGTCCCTTCCTATGGCAGGGTGGTTGGAACTGGATGATCTTTAAGGTCCATTCCAACCCAAAGCATTCTATCATTCTATGATCACTAGGAAAATTAAAACCTATTTGAGTCCATTTTTCTTTTTTTTTTTTTTTTGTTTGTTTGTTTGTTTGTTTGTTTGTGTTGTTAGCATGAAACTTTATTTGAATTTACACTCAGGAACTGTGAACATCCTGCACTTTCAACTGGTTTTGTTCTTACTAAGGATTACTACCATAACTTCTTATATGCTGGAAATGGGCTTGAGCTTCTTGGATGAATACAGTATCAGGTGTTCCCTGAAACTTTTGCTTCAGGTTATGGAGTTTTAAAGTACAATAATATTCTTGAGCAATACTATAATAACGAGTATAATACTAGAGTACAATCACACAAACATTCACATCGAGACAGTTAAAAATCTTTATGTATTTAACAGGAAAGCATTTGCATACACACCTATATCCAAACTATTCAATAATTGAATGTTTTACCTGTTACATGACAGTAGAAGTATCCTCAACATAATTAAAATTCTAGAAAATACTTTTGTCTGTTTTCTCATCCATTTCTGTATGTTTTCTGTAAAAATGGCTTACCAGTAAATTTGAAAACGCCAGCTACTCTGTGAATTCAGTCTTTATTTGCATGAAGAGTTTTAGGTAATCGTGCATCTCAAGCGAATGACTTTTAAGTGAAGAACAAAATTGTATGAGACTTCAATCTTACTTCTGCCAGTCCTCCTAAGATTACTTTTAGGCCTAGGAAGTTTTGACAAGGATGGCCAGTAGTGATAAAAATGAATCAAAACAATGATGGGGGCCCTGAATAAAATAAAAGAGCTTTGCAACAACTGCAGTATGAAGGGCATATAGAAACTGTCATTTCAAAGAGGCTAAGTGACATGTCAATGACAAAATGGGTCATGCTAGAAAGTATTTCTGTTCAAAGGGAGTTCAAGTTTGGGAATAAGGACTTGTTCAGCAGGCAAATGCATTTGAGTTACTCTGAATTTGTAAATGGACATTCTTTATTTGCAGTATTTTGGTTTGCTTTTCACTGGAAAGAAACAACCTCTATCATTACAGAGAACAAATTTAAATTGGAGATCAACATAGGGGAGTTTATACTTCATTATTACAGTTATAAAAAAAAAAGTAGAATTTTTTGGTTTCTTTGGTAAGAGCTGCAAGAAATCAATTCTAAAGCAGTTGTTTACAAGATAGGACACATGCCTAGTAGGCAATCCCAGCAAACAGAAATTTCTGGAATCTGTAAAGTTTAAATGAATTATTGAAATCTGGTATTATGACAGTTCATTAATCCATGACACAGTCAGTTTACTAAGTTTAGAACTGTATTTCAGTCAGGAATACTCTTTGACAATTAACAGCATGCCATTATATTATTGTCATTTAGATTTATAAGCAATTTTTTCAAAGGCATTTAATCTTTTCCCTTCAATCCCTATTTTAATCCTATTCCATGCCTTCTCTGGACTGCTTTCTCATTTATCTTTTGGCCGTTTTTTTCCCTTCTAGATGAGAGTCCTTGAGCAATAACAAGATCCATCAAACCTCTGACAGAATTGCATTTCCCGAGCCAGGTAGGAACTTCAGGATCTGTTTCTGTAGTTCAAACTTAAAAAGCAAAAATAATGGTTTCCAGTAAAAAACCAACCAAAAAACCCCACCAAAAAAAAAAACAAAAGAAAGAGAGAACCTGAAAGGATTCTATCAGTATATGTTGAAAATTAATTTAGAATTGATAAATTCTATACCCTGAGTACTAGGAAGCCTTGTTATATAAAGTAATGTTTCCACAAGCATTATAGAACCAAAGGTACTTTGGATTAAGTATTATGTCTTATAGACATGACAAGATATGACGTCTTATGGACATGACAAGATACGACAGCTTATACTACATGACAAGATTTCTCTGAGGGCTCAGAAAGGGCCTGAATAATAAATTCCAAAACTGTACTCCATCTTGGGATTCTGTGACTAAAATCTGAAATAAAATACTTGTTCCAATAATGTCTTACATTTCAGTCAGTTACGGGATTGCTTTAAAGAATTCTAATCATTTTTAAAAATCCACAAAAAATTATACATTTGGTTTCAGATTCCTAAGTAATTATGTTGGGCTAGCAGTGCAAATATGCATTAGATATCTGTAGATCTATCTTTCTCCAAGCAGCTCTATTATGAAAATTTCTGTTACTTTATAAAATAGACTTAATCATGACCAAAACATATTTGGTCACTCAGGAACAAAGTCAAACTCTAAAGATTAGATTAAAAAAAATGCAAGTTTTTTGAAAAGTATCCTGGAAAAAGTTAATAACCTGGAAAGTTCATAAAAAGGAAAGGAAAGGAAAAGCACAAGCTTTTTAACACTGCAGCCAAAAAAAAAAGTTTTTTAATCTGTCCTTTTCAGTTTAAATTTCTACCATGCTACCTTAAGATGAAAAAATATTGTAGAATGAATAGCAAAATAAAATAAATGCCACAACCCATTCTAACACATGCTTGCACTGTATTTGATTTCACTGAAAGCTAGATCAAATTGTGGTAATTCGTAGGTGGGCTCGAATAAGTAACCTGGGATAAGGAGTCACACTTTTATTTTATTTGACCTGTTGGTGTTAAGTATGCTAACTTATTTGTTTATAAATACAAAAAAATACTTTTTCTCAAATTTTTTTCTCTGATATGAAAATGACTTTGATCCCTTTTGACATGTTCTTTTTAAATTTACTGTCATTAAAATCATTTAAAGAAATAAAAGATTGAATCTTCTTTTCAAAATACAAAAAATAATAATCTTACTTTTATTTTTAGTTGCTTTTGGACAAAAATGCTCCATCCCAGTAAGAGTATATAATACTAAGAACGGGAAATTAAAAGCAACCTTTAGTATCTGTGAAAGACAAAATTGAAAAGTGATAACAAAATCTAAATCTTAAACACATCAATCGTACAACAAAGACTAGGAAAATTTAAATTTTGTTACTTCTCATTAGGCAGTGGCAAACTGAGGCAGGTCATGTGATTGTATTGTAACTACAACCACCAAAACAATGTAGTATTCCAAAGGGATCTTATACATGGAAAACCTATTCCCAGATCTACTACACCGTTTCATTATCCATGGTGATTCTTTCTCATTCAACACATAGCTTCATGTGCAGACTGTTACACTAATTTGTGAAGGCTCAAAGATTTTAAGATAAGCCTGAGAGGCAAAGTAGAAAAACAATCACTTTGTAAAGGGAGAAGAAATTAAGTGCTTGTTCCAGTTTAATCTTCTATTCTATACCAATATAAATAAGCAGTAGCGAGGTTTCTAATCTGTGCTATAATCCTTTCATGACACTTTTTAATGTTATTGACAATCTTCACACAAAATTCACTCAAGAGAAATAATTAAAAATATTTTTTTCAAAGAGGAAATAATGTTTGTATTTTGATTTTTCCCCTTTATTAAAATGTGAGCATGACCATTTTCACTTCCTTTTCTTATTTTCCTTTCATCCAGTATCTTACAGACTTATTTTAGATTTTATAGGATATTTGCCACACTTTTTTCTTTCTACTGCCTTAACCCCTGTATCACGACCTTCCTTGTGAAGCTAAGGGCCACAGCTTGAAATTAGACGGTTTTGGTTAGCTGAGGCCTTAATGCAACAGATCAATGACATTTTCTCTTTATGAAAAATCACTTCTTCTGAAAGACTCAGCAAGTAAAAGGCCTTTATGCAGTTTATTTATCAAAATTCTTCATTACTAATATTTTCCTATTTTTTCTATTAGGTTGTTACCTGTTTTTTTTTCTCATAATACAAGTACAGAGCTAAAGATTTTAAGAGCAGCTGCCACAGAGAAAACAAGCTGAGTGTCATCTTTCTTGGTTGCTTTCAGGTCAAAACAAGTGCGAAAACCACTTTCAAACACTCCAAAAATCTTCCATCTAGCAAAAGAAAGCATGGAAGTATGAACTGGGATTTAAATCCAAATCCAATGTACAGCCATAAAAGATGCTGTAACTAAAATACCAAAATAGTTTTTTAAAATACCTAAAATAGTTGGTTAGATAGCCAGATATTATTAGTATTCATTTTGGTTAATTATTTCAGCACGTCTGTAACAGCTGTGTAATGGATTCTTAATGTTTAGCAGTACCAGTGGTTTCTGACTACTACAGTAGCATTTCCTAGTTACTGATGTAAGTGATGGCTTCAGCAACTGTCAGTTGACATATAATTTGAGTAACAAACATGAAAACTATTTTGATGTTGGTTTATTTTTGTACTGACAGAATTGAGAACAAGTGTTCCAAGTTAGATCGACCTCAAAGTGATTCTTTCAGATCCCAGGAAACCAAGTCAGCTCTGTTAGATGTGCAAATTATAATCTAGTAAAAACAATGGGTTTGTTGTGCTGACAAGTTTTAAACACTATGTAATTGATTTACATAGCAAAAATAACTCTGAAAAACAAGGCTAAAATATGGGTAAAAGATGACATTAATTTCTTCTGAGAGGGCTCTGTGAATATCTGTTGAGCAAGAGAACAGATTCTGAATGGGCCTAGCTGAATATTTCCTATAAAATTATCTTCTTCTCAGTCACAACAGATCTTTTCACGTTGAACTGACTGAAGGTATCAGTTTGTCTGTAGCTATTACACGGAGGGATTTCAAAGTGCTCCCTTTATTTATCTTGACTTTGTGCCAAGATCAATGATAGGTATAAACCATTCTTTCTGAATCCTTGTTTCTTGGGGGTAGGAAACCCCCAAGAAGCCACCTCATGCTTTGGATAAGTGTCTTATTTAGATCATCAGAATATAGAGCTTTTTAAACACTGCACAGCACACTTGCTGGCAAAATCTATTTATCTTTGTTGTGGTGTTGGATTTTTTTTTTCTTATCTCAAATTTTTCTCCATCATTTGTTATCTCTTAGCTTTGTTTCTCTTGTAAGTATTTTACCACCTGTCTTCCCTTCTCTTTTATATTAAATCTGTTCCCATTTCAGAAACTATATCAGAGGCTATAGTTTCAGAGAAACTATTTCATTAACATCAAAACCACTTAAGACTTTCTTGTGCCCAACAAGACATGCTGTTCTCCTAGGAGGAACAGTACTGTTAAAATCTTTGTTACCACCTGGGCTGAATCATGTTCAATGACCTTTTAATGGTTGCTGTATATTTAAAAAGTTATCCAATACCTGGATGTTTGAGAACATCAATCAGACTCAGGGATACAAACGCCAAATACTTCCCTGCTCTCATAACTGCTGCTAATATAGACTGCCATATATACATCTGCAAACAGCTTGGCTTCATAGATATTTTTAATACTGTCAAAACAACAGATTTTTCTGAGGAACAGCAGTTTTACTTCTCTGTGAAAAAACCCCCTAGTTTATCCTCAAGAGACATACAGTCTAACTGGTTAAAGTTACAATTATAAACAAATGAAAACAAAACTTTTTAATTGAAATATTTTTGAAATCAATGTTGAAGTAATTTCTCCTGCCTCAGCCTTCAAGGCTAAACAGAAAGAAATTAAGGATACAGAGAAACGTTACTACATGTATAGCAAGTTCTTCAAGAGGAAATGTGTAGATGGTGTCTGATTCTTTGTTCATTTTAAAATGTTGTTTATGCAATACTAGGCAGTAATGCGGTTACTAATAACTTAAAAACAATATGAGGTATTTCGTATCTTTCAAAACTTTGTATTCTTTAAAGTGCGGCAGGAGTTTTAACCTGTTTCAAATCAATAGATTATTCATAGAAATAGAAATATCTATTACACCAATCATGTAATCCATTAGCCTTTGCCAATTTTTCCCCCTCCTTTTGTGTCTGGGTTTAGTATGATCTTACTATACCTTTTGTGAAGAAGTTTTCTTGTAGAACATATATCAAGTTACTACCTGACCTGGAAAAAAAAAGAAACAATAGAAAAACCCATAGCTTTTCCTAATAAATACAGCAAGTAACTTTAACATTAAGCATATACTGCTATTGTTTGCTCTTTTTTTTTTTCAGTACACAGTTGCATTGCTTTCCTTTCCAGGTTTTTTCTCTTTTTTTGGTCAAATGAGAACAATTATGTACTACATTTCCATCGATCCTATTCTTTCTTATGCAAATCTTCTATAGTGTAAAGTGATATTCATATTTTCCCCCTTCATAATATTAATGAAAAACACAGCATAAACAAAACTTTTAAGCATGAAAATATAGGACTGCGAATGAGTTTCAGCTCCATGTAAAATTGGGAAAAAATTTTGATGAGCTATGATGCTGAATGATACAGACACTTATGAATAATCATTGGCAATGATCTATTCTTCCTCAAATTACAGGGTTATGTGTTGGAATTTTAAAGACTTGTGGGGAAGAAGAGTACTCTGTTTCCTCTGGGGTATAAAGTAGTTTACATAAACTGTAAAATGCAAATATTTCCCTGACGATTTGTTTTCCTTGGGAAATTAAGTCCTTTTAGTTGTGATCTTACTATGGAAGAAAATACTGCCTGAATTTCGATTCACTAAAACTCATATCACACACTGCATACTGTGTTGTTTGCAGAAATATTTGTGATCAGGGATTTGAGGTGAATTATGCAAATTAAGCTGTAATGGAAACCAGATCCAGTGTTATAAGTCAGAAAGAAAACTGAATAGAGCAAGTGCTTACACAAGCATCAGGTATTTCACACTGGGCCCAGAAAATATGTATTGTTATTGTTCGGATTGCAGAGAAAACATTTGCATAAAATCTGTATTATCATATAATATGCATGAGTTTACAAATCTCTGGAGTGAATGCTAGGAAAGAAAAGATTCTATTTTTTATTACTTTTTAATTCTTTCTAATAAATTTAAAGCTATATATATATTTGTACTTCCAGCTACTTTTGGTTACTACATTTTTTCCATTTTACTGTTCAATATTAATTTTTGCATTGTGACACTTCCTTTTTCTATTTTTTTCAATCTGAGAATTAATTTATTTACAAGTGAGAAGCACAACAAAGCCACACAATATTTTAATCTTGATGCTTCCAAGAGGATCTGCAATTAAGAGCTTTTTGTTCTTTCTCATACGTGACAAGGAAATGCCCAAAGATTTGGGTTTTTTTTTTGTTGTTGTGGGTAGGTGGAATTTTAAGGAGAATTCTGAAGCAGTATATATCTGCTATCAACAAAATACTTTCTTTCCAAGAGCAGTTTAATAATCAGATACCAAAAAGACAACAATTTGCAATTATGATGCCAGTGAATCTGCCACCCTTCTTCCCAAACAGCAAACCTATGACTGAAATTCACTGACTGAATCATAAAAAATTTCAAAATCACCATTTTCCCTGGAAAATAAATTTTTTTAGGTTCACAAAGAGATAAAAAATCAAGGCTCTTTGCCAAAAAGAATCACAATAATAGTCCTTTGGGTACAGGTCCACTGTGTGCTTTCCTTTTATTTATCCTTGTCACATCCTGCTCCTGAAGGAGGGGGAACAGGTTCTTGGTAATAGATCCCCTGTGGCGGCTTAGAGTGAAATTACACTGAATGACCAACGTATACATACATGGCAGGTTTATTTTAGAACAATTTCCTTGCAATTTGGAAAGGAGGAATGTAGCCATTTTGGTTATTATCTATAGAAATATAACAATATAAAAGTGTTAAAATATCAATTAAGAAAATATATAAGGAAAATAAAGAAAGAGAAAGAAAGGATAAGAACAGATAGTGGAGAGGAAAGGTATCACCACCCATGGATCTGGCGATGGGACTTGTTGAAATTTTGATGTATGTTGGTCAAAGTGATAGTCGCAGTCTTGATCCATCAGGGGTGAGGGGAATCACTGAAAAAAAAAGTTCACTGGGTTCAGGTGGGGACACCCAAGTACCTCGTCTTTGGGGAAGTTTTACACTGTCTGATGCAACACACATGCAGTTCTCTGGTCGAAGGCCCAAGAAATGAGTCTAGGGATGCTTCAGGGGTCCTTGATGGTTTATAACACCTTCTAACACATGAGAGCTGTTTCTCACCCCAGCATATCTGAGACAGTTGTGCCTTATCAGAAGGGATGAGTACCTTCAGGCTTACTCCTCAGTCAGTCCCAGGTTATCATGGACACAATCAATTGCAGGGCTCAACTGCTTTATCTAAGCAAAGGCAGGTTTGTTGCAGTCATCATCCAGTGGTAGAGGCTCACCCCCTCTGCACCTGGGCTATTCTTACACAGATCAGAGGTTTCATCACCACACACTTAAAAACTCTCCTACTCCCTTTAGGTTGCGGGGTGAAAACTTGTCCTCAGCAGAGCACCCACTGCTTTTGCAAATGGCGAATCTTTTGAGTCATTAAAATTTAACATTTCAGTCTCTCACAGTCCTAAGTACCTAAAAATGTGGTTTCCAGTTGAGATTATCACCAGTAATTTCTTTATGGAAGGTAAAAAGTCAATTTATAAATATATAGCTATTGAACTTCAAAAAAAAAGCCTAATTCCTGGTTGCAGATAAGCTTTGAGGTTTCCTGGGAAGTATTCTGGCTGAATAAGTCATTATTTGCATGCTGCATAGTACATGTGCTAAGGGCTTTGGAGGATTCTTGCTTGACAAAAGATATCACCACATTAACTTTAGTATTGAAGACTAGTTGGTGCAATTCTAACTCTGTTTAATGATGGCATAATTATGATGATTTCTTACATTAATATCTTGTAATGATTTTCAGGAATCTTAGCAGAATTTTGTACATAGCAAATGGCACTGAGAAGAAAAGCATTCCTTGGACAGAGAGGCAAAAGATGGCAAATTGTGGTGCCAGAAATGGCAGAATCTGGAATTAGCAAAATGATAAAATACCTATTCTCCTCATAGTGATGAACTTGTAAATTATACATGGATTTGATTAAAAGATAGTTAAGGTATGTACTTCAGCGCTCTCTTCAACTGCAGGAGAAAAGACAGAGCTGAGCTCTAAATCTACCAGACTTCCCTTGTCTGCTGACAAAAGAAAAATACATCCTACTTAAATATTGTCACTGATAAGGGACAATCCATTTCCTTTAATTCTATGAAGAACATAATATTAACTAATTTTAATTAGTAATTTTAGCTTGTAAAATATTTGGAGCACAGTTTTTCTTTACCATTTGCTTATCACAATACACATCACTACTGGAAGCCAACAGTAGCTTTTAGTTTGAAGAAGACAAAAAAAATCATTATGTTTAAATCAAATAGAAAGCAATAGTGCAGGTATATGAACATCTTATGCACAGAGAGCTAGACTACATGATAATAAAGTAGGATTTTAGACAGTCATTTCTCAAAAGGAAACTGTATCTTGAGCAAATCCACTACATCTCCATCTATTAACTTGTGAAATATATTTGAAAGAAACATTTTCCTAATCAAGCAGTAAAGGCTGAGAATTCAAAAGAGGTTAAAAGAGCCTTAGCTCCCTAATTATCATAGCTCAATGTGTAGAATATATATTTCAAGCTATGCAATGTAACAGACCCCACTTAAGCTTCTGCAAGCATGTACTTTCTAAGCAAGTAATAACTCAACCAAAGCCTAAAAACTAATTTAGAACCATATGACTAAGAGTTATGAAGTTAAACTAAATCATAGAACTCTCACAAGCAACCTATGTAATAGTTATGATTTCTTCTCCAGTGAACACTAATCACCTTGTATGTACTATTCAGAACTACCAAACTGATTTGGCAATGTGGTGTTAAGATTTCTAGAACTTCACATAATCACAGAATCATTTAGGCTGGAAAAGAGCTCTAAGATAGAGTCCAGCCTTTGACTGATCACCCCTTGTCAACTAGACCATGGCACTAAGAGCCACATCCAGTCGCTATTTGAACACCTCCAGGAATGGTCCTAGGCAGTCCAATCCATTGTTTAACAAAACTCTCCATAAAGAAAAATGATGTCCAACCTGAACGTCCTCTGGCACAGCTTGAGCTGTGCTCTCATCCTATTACTGGTTGCCTGGAAGAAGAGGATGGCCCCCACCTTGCTACAACCTCCTTTCGGACAGTTGTAGCAAATGACAAGGTCACCCATTAGTCTCCTTTTCTCCTGGCAAGAGAAAGTCATACTATATGAAGTACAATTCCTCTGTGAATTTATTTTTATTTTTTTCATTTGATTAAAAATATGATGAACTATGATATTATATTTTACAGAAATATTTCCCTGTATTTAAAAAATATGAAAGGGAGAAGAGAACAAGCATATTAACTAAAGTTCATTAGATGACTGTGATCAAAGAGTTAAATGTGAAAAAAGTTATGATTGCTGCATCTACATACCTACATTTGTATGCATATGTCTGTATGTGTGTATGTATGCCAAACTTTAAAAGATTTGGCTAACATCCCATTGCTGCCAGTCAGAAATCCAGTGTAGCAGAAGGGAAATTAAGCTGTGAGGGGAAAAAGATCTGACACGTTTTCCATCAGGCTGGACAAAAGATCATGGTCCAACGAGAATGGAGTCTTATTCCATACGCTGTCATTATACTGTTGATGCTCTCAGCACCTACATACAAGCACCTAAGTTTGAAGAAAATTACAGTTTTCTAGGGAAACATCCTGGCCTCTGCTGTTGTCAAAACCCAGGCCTAAAGGCCCTTGTGATGCACGGTCTCCTCTCCAGTTATCTGCACACATACCTACAGAGTAGGCAGAATGGATCAGAATTTATCCTGAGCAAAATTCTACATTTACATACATTTATAATGAAGAAAATATTTAAATAGTTGTTTTCCTGAAAATTAGCATACACAAATACAGTATTAAAAAAGTAAAAGATAATATAAAAATTATAGATAAAGTAGGTCATTTCCACTGTGAATAGTCCAATTGAGTGAGGTCAACTGTATTTAAGAAATATAAAAATTATAATATAAGGAAGCAAAACCATCTCTTTCTATCAACATTTTTGTCAAAATGAATTGCTTTTGACTAGCTGGATATTCCAATGGAATACTCACTGTCAAAATACTAAAAAAAATCTCTTAAAAAACCGCCACTTCTCCCCCAGCCTCCCTCCAGCACTACACCTGTGACAGAAAATGTATTTCAGCTTTTTCTAGGCATGGCAGTCTTTTTTTATACTAGAAATACCTTAAGAATAGAATATATAAGAATTTTATACAATCTACTACCTACAGATTTCAGTCCTTACTTAGCAATTTAAATATGGAAAAGTTTGTCAACTGCAACTTTAACTTCTTGGCAAGTCTGCACATCAGTTCAGAAAGAATCCTACTTCACCTTAAATAAATTAATAAAACTTCACAAAATCACAGAGTCACTAAGTGGGTCGAGTTGTTAGAGACTGCAGTGGGTCATCTGGTCCAGGCTCCTCGCTCAAGCAGGATCATCCCAGAGCACATTGCACAGGACTGTGTCCTATGCAACGTGGGGGAGACTCCACAACCTCCCTGGTCAACCTGTTCCAGTGCTTGTTCACCTGCACAGTAAAGAAGTTCTTTTTCATCTTCAGGTGGTACATCAGCTTCTGCCTGTGCTGTCTCTTGCGCTATTGCTTGGCACCACTGAGAAGAGCCTGGCTCCATCCTCTTTGACGCCCTCCCTTCCTAAGCGGTCTCTGTTTAAAAATTATTTTGATGGCAATAATCATATTTATCTTGCACATATAAGTAAGTGCACCATCACGCTTGTTGGAGTGAGAGCACCTCTGGACCCAGNCGCTGAATGAACAAGTGATATGCACGACTGTATTTTGAAATGTCTACACTGAGGAAAGAGGGAAGTAAATCTTAGTGTGAAAATGAGATCTCATAGGGCCTAGTGAGCATGTTCTGTTTGTGATTTTAATATTTGTAAGGACATCTGTATATGTCCTTCAATTACATTTTTGAAATCTGTAATATTTCTTAAAAAATAAAAAAAGCAATTGAGATAAGAATAATAGCAAGATACAGTGAAGGTTAGTTCATTTATTCTCTTTAACTTGAGAAAACAAACCTAAAAAAGGTAACATCACTTGTTAGAGATCATGAGAAAAAATGAAAATTTTTTTAGTAGAAAATTTATTAGTAGAAGCAAGAATAGAGTTTAAAGCTCTTGTTCCTGGAAGCACTGGCCATGTTGGCAAGTACAACATTTTTGGTTTCATCTATCTGTTTTAAGAAGAATCCACTTCAAATTTTTAAGATATTAAAAGTTTGGGAAAGGAGTTTCAGATGTCTGGAAGTGTTTAGAGCTCTTTGAACTTATGCTGCATGGTGCCAGTCTAAACATTCAGATTTGCAGGTGGATGAATTCTCTTTCTATGCAGTAAGTTGTAAAGTATATTTCTTATGAATTCTTAGTCTTATGAATTCTGTTTTATTTATTTACATTCCTGAGTAATTTATATTATTTCCCATTAAATACTTACTTTTATAGATGGACTAACTGGAAGCTCACAACTGTGACAGAGAAATTATGGTAATCAGTATTTTAGCCTTGGTAAAAGAACTTTCCCTTTGGATCACAATAAAAAATTAATGGCCAAAGGCCAATTGGAAGTCTCTTCAACACAGACAAGAGTTAAGGTTCTCCATAAATCATTATAGTGTGTATATATATATATAAATTACCAATTAAAAAGTTCATTGTTATGAAATTAATATGGCATGTTACACTCATCTGCAACTCATGACATCTCTACAGGGCATGAGTTAAACAGCAAGGCTTAAAATAAAGTGTAAGTTTTCTCAAATGTGGCTGCCTATATGAAGTATGGCTATCAAATTAAAAAAAACAACAACAAAAGCCAAACAACACCAATGAATGCCCACATCCTAGTTTAAGGTCAAACAGGAAATAAATCAGTTATTCCGCTGTTAATCATTGCAAGTGTTTCATTGCAGTGTCGGGCCCTTGTATTACAATATATTCATCCCCTTCTGGTTGTTGCTGTCAGTCATTTGCACAACTCCAAGAGAGAAAAGGAGTATGCAGGGCATGTGCTAAGACAAATTAATGTCCAACCATCTGAAGTGAGCATCAAGTGACAAGGGATGGCAGAGAAGTGTGATTTTTTTACATTTGGCCTTGGTTTTTGTTGCAATTATAAAAGGCAAATGAAAATTATTAATTTCAAAAGGAAAAACATACAAGAATAATAATAAACTGAGATGAGGCATAGCTATTTTCACTTTCATGTGCTAAACTTCTCAGATTTGTCATTTTTTACTAGGGAGATAATTAGCATGGGTATATGTAGTCCATCCCAATGTTATAAAATTAGGGAAATAGGAAAGGTAGCTAACTATTTTCAAAACAAAGCTACTATATATCCAGTTCAGTACTTAAAGAAGTCACAGCAATAAAGTATTAGGGCTTACTTCTGCCTTTTGTAGTAGCTTGGTTACACTGTACCAGCATGGACCAGTGTTCTAATGGATCTACTTCCAGTTGATGAAGTCACCTTCAGTCTCCACATGTACAATTCACAGCTGATGCAGAATACAAGGGAAGAGATAAGATCATTCTATTAACATTTCTCTAATGTATTCGAAGATCCATCCAGTGATTTGGAAGATTTAGAAAATGATACAGGAATATCTTATACCCAGCTAGTAACAGTGCCTACTATTTTTTATCCTGACTGAATAGCAGCAGCAGCTTGATTTTTCACCTTCATTATATTCCATTTTTTTTGGAGGGAGCTTTCTGGTATTTCTTTTATAATCTTAGGAGTATCTTAAAAAGGCACTAGAAACATATTGCAATTCTTGTGGTTCTTTGGATTGCACATCAGATTTAGCAGAATACTTTTGAGAGTCACAATTGTATCCCTATATTTTGCCAACACTGTCCTAAATAGTTTGCCAACACTGTCCTAAATCTCCTCTCCTTCCAAATACTTCAGAATATAAGAGAGCTGTTCTATTCTCAGGGATTAATTTACCAATTTAAAGTAGTTAGAATACATTTTTTAATGTCTGTTTCCCGTTTTCCCCTGATTTTCCCGTCTAGAGTATGAAAACAGACTGTCATTGCACTGTGAAGTCTTCAATTACGCAGATAAACAACACAATCTTATGAAAAACATTCATTATTATATTCATTTCCCCTCTGCAATTTAGACCATAACCTAAAAATTTAAATAAATAGAAACCATGTATAATTGGCAATTAATTTTTTCCCTCACTTTCTCTTCATCTAGTGAACTGTAAAAATATTTGCTTATGACATAATGAGTCAGACTTTTTCTGCCTTTTCCATACTTTCCATGTTTTCCACTGTACATGAAGGCAGAATTTCTCTAGCTATCAGGTTTTCTTTATTTTCAGAGGAAAATCCCATAAAGCACGTTTTCAAAATGTGCTTTTGATTGGACATAAACCTTTATTATACCTCACACTTTTAAGAATTTCTGGCACTTAAAAAGTCAAAATCATAGGCTACCAGAAGATGAAAAATCATACATATCAGAGCAAAAACCACAGAGCAAATGTAAGTGTGCTCTGCATCAGGTTGGATTCATTTGAAGAAGAGTGTGATTCCAACAAAAGAAGTATTACTCTGTAACAAGACCCCTGCTTATTCAAACTTCTTAAAGTAGAAGCTGTAAACTATGTGAGAAAGAAACTGGTCAAGTGGGGATCTAAGTAGATATGAAGGGGCAGAGTAGTTTGGAAAGTTTCCTTGCCCAGCTCTCTGCATTCCTTCACAGTTCTGGTGGAAATTTTCCCATTATTGTGTATGACACAGCTTAAAGAAAGCAAGTTTACCCTGTACAAATATACATGGTGAAAAAAAAGAAGAGGATAGTTATTCTGTTATGCTGAGAAGTATATTTTTAGTTCTCAAATATTGTCTTCACTATTGATAAAGAAGCTAACGTTTATGTTAAGACAGTTGTTATTACTTTTCATTATTTAATCTAATGCCTTCATTGAATGTTTGTTTGTTAGAGTTTAGCCAGTAGGTAAGATAACTATTTTTCTCTTTTTTTATAGAGTTTAAAAAGTTTCCATTTAAAAAAAAATTGACACCAGTTCAAGATAGTAATAAAATAATTTGTCATAACTACCTATTATGATAGCATTTTACTCCTGGATCACCAAATTTTCTTCCCCTTTCTTTCCTATGATGAGGTCATACAGTTAAAAGCAAGTTATATCCAAATTATTACTGAGTTTATTCAAGTGTATAAAAAGCTCTCCCTTGACCTTGTGTTGTGAGCCATACAACACAGAATCATTTGACAGGATCCCTTTGACTTGTGTCTTGATATCTGAGGCCCACTTTGTGCAATCCAGTGGGGGAAATACTTTGTGTTTCTCATCTCAGTGATCAATCTTAGCTCCTGCTCACCGAACATTTCAGCTTCACTGAACATTATACAATTTGTGAAAACATGGTAAAAAGCAAGAACAGAAATATTCTCCATTGTCTTCAGTAGATTTCATCAGGGATTCTACCTGTGCAAAGCATGCTGGATTTATCTGTTACTATGATAACCGTTGATTGACCAAATCAACATTAGCTTTTTTTGGCAAATTTTCATTCACAAACGCTATCAGATTGTCAGTTAGATTTCTGTAAAAGTTCATCCAAAGAGCTCTAATTATAACCCTCAAGAACTATTTTTAAATACTTCTGAAATTATTTCACTATACTGCATTGAAAGTACTTCCAGAAGTAATTTTTAAATTGTTGGATTTAATTATATCTACAAATCTTAAACCTTGCTAACACAATCACTTACACACTTTGTAAGCTGGATAATTTCCAACCTACAGATAACACAACCTGCAAAGGGGACTCCATTAGAATACATTTTGTGATATTAGTTTTACCATCTTAGTTCTACGATTTTTTTGTATCTTCATTATCATCAGGAACACAAAACTCAGAGTCCAATGGAGAGTAACAAATTACAAAATTGTCTTCATAGACAATCTTTTTTGTTTGTTAGCAAAGAAAACTATGGGAAGAGGTGAAACGATAAAAAATAGATGCACACTCAGAAAAAAAAAATCATTATGATTCTATGCTTTTGCACAGGCACTCAGTCTTAAGATTTTGTTTTATATTATTCTTGGCATTCACTTTATATTCACATATATAATTTTTGAAATAGCTGAGAAATAATTTAAAGTAATTTAAACTGAGAAACACTATTTCATAAACTAATATAATTGACAATTGTTTAGGGAAATCAAAATCTGTACTTTACAGCTCAGATCCCAGCAGTAACAAAATAATAAGAAGAAAGCAAAGCAACTGTCAAAGGAAAAAATAGTTAATTAAGTAATGGAAAAAATATCAGATTAATGAAAAAAACCGAAAAGAGTCAAGGCAATATGTTACATGAAGGTTAAAGTCAAAAAGAAAAAACTGTGTTTATATGTCAGTTTTGTCAGTAGAGGTATTCAGGCTGGAATGATGGGCTGAGGCCAACTGTATGCAGTTCAACAAGGCCTAGTACTTCAATCACAGCACCCTCCTGCAGTGCTCCAGGCTGGGGGAATAGTGGCTGGAAAGCTGCCCAGGAGAAAAGGGGGGTGCTGGCCAACAGCTGCTGAACATGAGCCAGTGTGTGCCCAGGTGGCCAAGAAGGCCAATGGCACCAGGTTTGTATTAGAAATAGTGTGGCCAGCAGGACCAGGGCAGTGATCGTCCCCTGTACTTGGCACTGGTGAGATCACACCTGGAATCCTGTGTCCTGTTCTGGGCTCCTCACTACAAGAAAGACATTGAGGGGCTGGAGGGAGTCCAGCTGGGCAAACAAGCTGGGGAAGGATCTAGAGAGTAAGTTGTCATGAGGAGTGGCTGAGGGAGCTGGGGGTGTTAAACCTGGAGAAAAGGAGGAAGTTGTAGAAAGGTGGATGTCAGCTTTTTCTCCCAGGTAGCTAGTGACAGAACAAGAGAACATAGCCTTAAGGGGTGCCAGGGAAGGTTCAGGCTGGACAACGGGAAGAATTTTTTCATGTAAAGAGCTGTTAGGCATTGGAATGGGCTGCCTAGGGAGGTGGTGGAGTCGCCATCCTTGGAAGTGTTCAAGAAACAAGTGGACATGGCATTTAGTGCTTTGGTCTAGCTGACAAGGTATTGATTGGTAAGAGATTGGATTCAATGATCACAGAGGTCTTTTCCAACTTGAATGATTCTGTGATTATGTGGAATAAAAAGAACCATAGATCTTAGATATGTATTGCACTACTACTAATGGAAAATACTGATGCTGTTAAAACAGTTTGACATCAACAGGTGGTTCACTTTCAGAGTGACTCAAATATTATTGGGGCAATATTGAGGTCAGTGTGAAAACAAGTTTTAGTCCAATGCACTGTAATGCATTATTGTCATAACTGATCTAAGATGTTGTTTCTAGACAACAAATAAGTCAGATAATTTTGATTTGTATATTAATATTAAAAAAATCTGCAGTTATGAAGAACTTATTGTTGCCATAACTTCAGATGTTTAAACAGAACATAAACTCTTTTGACAGTTTAGTTCTGTTATCTACTTTTTGTGACTATATAATTTCTGATCTGCTTAATTCTTTCAGAAAAAGAAAATGCTTAACTTAAAATTACAGCACTGTGTGTGGTTGTACAATACCCCATGCAGTGCTATGTTGAATGATATTGCGCCGCAAAAATTATTATGCAGTATAATGTATTATTTATAGTTTGGGCTTGCAGATGTTGAAGTGTATCATACATCAATAACTACTTTGTTGGCTATCAGTCAAGGTTATTTGAAGGGGAGCTTTTTACTTCTTTACTCAAGAAAATTCAGAAGAAACAGAAAAATAAACATTTTTCTTACAAACCAATAAACTATTTCAAAGAAGCCTCTTAAAGTAAGATAAAATAAATCAGATAAATAGCAATACAAATATATATAGGAAATACAACATTTTAGAACATTCTCGTATGACCTTATTTTGAGTTCAGTTGCTTCATCTCAGTGAAGATGTACCAGAGATTAATGAGATTCATGCAAAGGCGACAAAAACGATTAATGATAAGGTAAGAGTTACATACTATGAGAGGTTACAGTGACAAAGTAATAGGAAAAAAAGAATACTGTGGGAAGTTGAGTAATGTATGAAGGACAAATTAAAATGGATTACTTTCACTTTTTAATTTAGTTTTTGTCCTGGGTTTAAAAACTCAATGGGGAAATTAAGGCCACTGAAGCCATCCCCTTTTCTATAATGGAGAAATAAATGCTAAGGGAGACGCAAGTTGGAGTCACAATTTTCTAAAGAGGCTTGCAATAAACACAACAAAAATAATAAATGAGTCTGCAAAAAAGAGAATGGCTTAACCAACAAAGGCGAGGTATCACGTCGTCGTCCCCCAGCCCAGGGCAAAACCAAAATTGTGTCTGCCCCCACGCTGTCTGCCACGTGGTGCTCGGGAGAGCAAAGGATAGCACGTCAGACAGGTTCTTTTGCGGCTCAACCTCCTCCTCCCAGCCCAGGAACAATGCAAAAACAGGGACAGAACAAAACGTGGAGAGCTGGTTTGAACCAGGATGTGCTTGCGGGGCTGTGAGGTGCTGGGCACACTCGCTGCCCGCGGCAGCAGCAGCCGTGGCGGGGGTGGGGCGGGTACCGGCACTGTCCGGAGCGGCCCCAGCCGCGGTGGGCGGCTCTGCGGGCCCGACGGCGAGGCAGCGGCGGCGGGGGGTGCTGGGTCTCTCTCCCAGCGGCGGAAGCAGCGAGCCAGCGGGCAACATGCGGCTGGATCAGGAGTGGGCTGGAGCCGGATTTACCCCCGCTGCTCCACGTCCCGCGGCAACCTCCTGCACGGGAGCTTTTCAAGGTTTGGGCTCCGCGGGGACGGAAAATGATGAACAGGGAACCTGCGGTGATGGTGATGCGGTCCAGGCAGCCCCTTCCTGTCCCCAGCACCGGGCCAGGGAAGAGTGGCCACCTTTCTGCTTCCTCTGCTGCCTTAAAAAAGATGGTCCGCTAACGGTGACCTTGAGAAGTGCAGAATACACAATTTTGGTCACCCGCACATAAATGCTGACGTCCGCATCCTACCCCTGTAACTAGGACAGTTTCCTGTGTGGTAACTCTGTGTAAATAAAAAATAGTTTGAAATACTATACTCTTATAGCAAGGAAAACGTTTTCTTCACAAAGCAAGAACTTTTTGCTAACAAACACTACTAGCCAGATCTAGGAAAAAGAGGTTGGAGCAAATGAAACAATTAACTAACTCACTAAGGCAGCTCCTCTATTATAAGACACTTACTGATCTGTGTATTTAATGGTGGGTTTTAGTCTGTTTCCAGATGTTTGCAGATTAGGCTGTAATGTAGTGCATTAAAGTTCATTGATTTATTCAAATTCAGGCATAATAATATCCAAAATTAAAATGGTGGGATTTTTACATTATTTTAAGTAAANTCAAATACCAATAATTTTTTTGGTAGGATTTTAATGGGTGCAATAATACATAAATATCCAATTATGTTATTAAAGTACACCAATTTTAAATATTGAAATGCAGAAAGATCAACAAAGTTCTTTGTTAAGATGTAAAGCTCTAAATTCAATTGCTCATAGAAATGGGGTTCATCTACAAATTTTGAAAAAAAAGTGGTGGAAATTGATAGACCTTCTTTGGTTAATTTGGTTTAACTGTCTGTTTATTTGGTTTAATTTTTAGCCATTTCACATAACTCTAGGTATATGCCTAAAGTTAATTGCTTGGTTATGTTTGTTGGCAACAAGCAACAGGTCAAAGATAACAAATCCAAGGTCAGGTAGCTACCTGTGAAAGATTGGATGAAGTTAACTGGTTTTGCCTGTTAGTTATGGAGAAAATATAGACAACTAGATTACACCAAACATAGAACAGTATGTCAGACAATATGTATCTTATCTGATGCACTTTACTTCCATTACTAATACATTTTTCTCTAGGATCCATGCACAGAAGTGCATAATAAAAAAAGACATGTCTACTTAGGATTGTATTTAAAACACGTGACATGAATAATCCCAACAGAGACAACAGAAAAAATCCAGCTGCTGTGGTTTAACCCCAGCTGGCAACTAAGCCCCACAGCCACTTGCTCACTCCCTCTCAGAGGGATGGGGGAGAGAATCAGAAGGGTAAAAGTGAGAACACATGTATTGAGACAAAGACAGTTAATTAGGTAAAGGAAAAGCTGTGCATGAAACCAAAGCAGAACAAGGAATACACTCACCACTTCCCAAGGGCAGGAAGGTGTTCAGTCATTTTCAGGAAAGCAGGGTTCCATCACATGTGATGGTGACTTGGGCAGATAAACACCACCACTACAAATGACCCTTGTCCTTGCACCTTCTTCTCCCCCCAGCTCTATATGCTGAGCATGATGCCAAAGGTTATGGAATATTCCTTGGGTCAGTTGGGATCAGCTGTCCCAGCTGTGTCCATTCCCAGCTTCTTGTTCACCCCCCAGCCAGCTCGCTGGTGGGGTGGGGTGAGGAGCACAAAAGGCATTGAGGTTGTATAAGAACTGATCAGCAGTAATGAAAACATCCCTATGTTAGCAACCGTGTTTTCAGCACAAACGCAGCACATAGTCCCATACTGGCTCCTGTGAGGAAAATCAACTGTACTGCAGCCAAAACCAGCACACCAGCGTAAAATTATTAATTCTCTCCTTAAATTTTAAACTAACAAAATTATTTATGATTAATCACTACTCCATTCATAGTTAATAAAGAGATGGATGCCTTCAAAAGATGATTCATGCCAATCAAGTGCAACCATGTGAATATGTAATGGAGAAACTTTTTTGTATCATATGGCTGTAATATAAGCCATATGATACAAAAAGATTTCTAGAAATCTCTAGAAATCAAACATGTGCTTCATTCTTTTTACATATTTCTTCTTTATTCTTTTTCATTCATTCACAATATAATGTCCTTTGAGACAGTATAGCATCTTAATACGTATGTAATACCGTGAACTTGAGCAGAAAGTAAATGTTCTCTTTTCAGATGCATGAATGTTAAAAAAGAAGTATCAACCCCAATTTCTTTTCAATACAGTGAATACTTCTTGGCAATACACTTCTTAATACTCTTAATAATGCATTCCAAGAAAAAAATTAAGAGAAAAAAACAAGCAAGAAAAATTTATTATTAAAAATATATTATGGATTTAATTTTTCTTAGTAGGAATTTTTATATCAACAACAATTTTAACTGCAGTGTTCTCATTTAAATCCAAGACTATAGCAAGGAAAAAAGGTGATTGAAAATAATGAACTATCAAGTTGTTGTAATGAAACATCAAGTTGTGCATGTCTTTAGGCAAATGAAGAGATTCAGTTCACTGTGTTCCTTATCGTAGTTTCAAAAGGGGAAAGCACAAGATAAATATCTTTTTCTTACAACAGTCCCATAATGGACTGAGTTCCCTTGTGGATGATCAGCCAGTTTCTAGCAATCTCGAAAAAGCATACTACTACTTAAAAAAAAAGGCACTCAGCTTTGTTTGTAAAACCTATACCTTTTCTGAGATTTGTTTTCTTAGGTCTGTTTGTTATAAACTTCCATTTTTTTACCATTGCTAACATGATGTACGATCTCTGAAAACCAAATTAAACTGGGTGTTTGCAGAGCTTCAAAAAACATGTTCACAAGTAATGGATATTCATTTCAATACAAGCTTTTCTGCAGTTGTTTCAGAAGTCAGAATTTTTTTTCTTCTTAAGGTTTTATTTACAGTTAAAGTCAAATTTTTTTGGTGTGTTTTTTGCTTTCACTATCATTTCTTAACAGGAGCAAAGATAGTATTCATTACACACAGAGTGCTAAGAAAAATGCCAGCCATGAAACTAACAAAATAGACATATGAATAAAATCAACCCTCTTGTAAAGTATTGTATACATGTGAAAGTTCTACTTGTCATTAAATTTCTTTCATTGCTTTAAAGCACCTGTATTTTATGGGGGCTTCTCTGTGAAATATAAACACAGGTTTACAATACTTGGAGTTAAAATTGCATCCATAATTCAAATAAATGTTGCTGGGTGAAGACATAATATCTAGCATTTCTTTCAGTAAACGTGGTATCTTATGGGATAACTCAGATGTAGTTTACATTATTTAGATCTCAAAAAAACTCACCAGTGTCACCTGAGTGTACTGATGTTCAAATTAATTCACCTGAGAATGTTTGATTAAGAGATGAAAGACATGAAAAGCAAAAAGAATATCCAGAAAAGCACAGATAAGAAATAAGGGGTCTAATCTAAAATATTTTTCTAATATATAGTGATATCTAGAAAAGAGCAAAAACTATTTCAGTTTTATTGTTATAGTGTGTTACTGGCTTATGTTGCTCTGTTTACTTCTGCACTGGCTGCCTTTAGGCTTAAATTTACTGTAAATCCAAGTTGCTGAAGTAGGCATTGACTGTATCTCTGAAAACCTACCTTCAGGGATCTGTGCACACCCTCAGTGCTTACAAGATTGATTTGTAGCTTCAAGCATAAGACACTTAAGGGGATCTGAAAGTAGGATGGCCACACAGGTGACATGCTATATCCCGAACAGGGTGAGATAAGAAGCTGGATGCTCTGTTAGTGCCCCCTGATGGCCAGCTAATGCAACCCTTTCCAATAATACATGAATCAATAAAATCATATACTTAGGATGACAATAATATATATATGTATTTTAAAAAAAGAAAAAAAATCCAAACAAAAGTAATGTGCTAAGTGAAAAAAGTAGTTTATGTTAAAAACCGGCAAAAACGTAAGATATATAAAATACTTAATTTTTACATCTGACAGATGTGTAAATGCTTTTATCAGAGGCGAACTGAAACAGTTTGGATCAACCTTTTCATTAAATGTAAATTTTTTTTTAAGAAATTTTTTCCAGAATCAATATGAAAACTTGTTATGACAGCAAGGAAACCAACGAGCTAATTCATCACATAGGGAGATGGGACAGGAAGGTTATTTCATCTTTCCCTAAACTGAGAGGTATTTACCCTAAAGCAGGAGGTATTTACTCAAGCTATGGAAAAATCTGGATAGATTTTCTAGATTTACAAAATCAATTACATTTCTCATTGTCTAGCTGTCTTCTAGCCATCCAGGTGTTGTGTTGAAATAGGTAAGTTGTCAATAATGTTTGAAATACCACCACTTCATTCGTGCAATTAAATAACTGAGGGAGAAGAAAAGATTCTTGCATTTTGAGAGTTTGAATATTCTGTGCAAAGAGGACAGACTTTCAATGAATGCACTTTACCTCAGAGTAACCTCTAGACTGAGAGAACTCATGTTTACATTTTCTCAAAATACCTCACATAAAGGAATACCATTATTTACAATATTGTCTCTTTAGTGTTTTATGCACTTCTAGCCAGAATAACATGTTCTCTAAGGGCCCAATTCGGCAAATATTACTGCAGTTGGTTAATTTTAGTTTCATGTTTAATCCCTTTGAAGTCAAATGCATCAGGAAGATGAATGCAAGTAATAGTTATATAGGCATTTGGAGAATAGGGTCTGGAATTTAAATATAGTAGAGTGTGTTGGTCTGACCATTCTAGGAAACATTTATTTCCACTAGAAAACACTAATTTAAAACATCTAAATTGTTTAGGTCTGGGGCAAATGAATTAAATGGTGGGAAAAACCTCTTTGAACTGTAGGAAAAATTCCTGTGTCTTTAATACTCTGGTGTATGAGGAACACATCCTTCAGCTTTCTTTGACGTAAAATAGAGTTAAGCACATCCTCTGGGAAAACAAAACTAAAGCAATTATCCAGAGGCTGATGTTCCTTTCAGATTGATAGATGAGGAAAGAAATTTGACTTTTTCACGTCTTGATAGCATTTGATAATTTCTGATTTAAGAGATAAATGAAATTAGTAGGATTTAATGAAATTCTGTGGTATGGTACACTGTCTTCTTTTCACACTACTTCATAAGTTTTAAGAAAAGTCAGAGGCTTATTCTTCTATAATATATCTTCTTTGAGGCAGCATAAACATGGATTTTTCCTTGGTATTTTATTCATGGCACTTATATAATATCTTTTATTGAAAACTTCCATTTCCAGTATTAACTGGACTATGCATTAATGTAGGCTAAGCTTTCTTTTTAAGACAATAAATAAGTTGTATATGTTTAATGTTTTATTTAAAAATAATACATATGTCGCAAATTACTCCAAAAACTGTAAGTTTCCCTGGAATAGCATTTTATATACATATATATATATGTATTTATATTTTTATATATATATATACCCCATTATATAGAGAGATACATGTATATATACACCTATACACTCCTAATAAGGAACATCTGCAGCAGAACATGACTGCTACTTATATATAAACCTCTTGCTTATTTAATCCACACATTGTATTTTATTTCTTCTAATAAAAGAAATGACTGCTTTCTGCACTACTCTACTTCCATCATGTTGTCCTCCCCAATAATTACTATTTAGGGAGTGCATACCTCACAGTTCCTAGTAAATGTAGCTTATTTCCAAAAACTGTCTGTGGGAAGCCCTTTTCAGTACTATAACAAGCAATCAGGTAGTGAAAGACCTTTGAAGTAAACTCCAAATAACCTGATAAATACACTTGGTAAAATGACCTTAGAGCTGGAAAGACCATATATTTGAACTCTCTGCAGAATCTGGCATCATTTGATGGAATAGTACATCAAGCTTGGAGCTTACTTAGTCATAGTCTCTTCATTATCTTTGCACTAATCACCATTACACAGAATAGACCAGATTTTTGTGTCTTTTGTGACCAAAGTCTGATCACCTTTTATCTTCTTCAGTTTTAACATACAAAATTAGGATGCTAAGCGTACTGTGTCGTGCTCAAGAACTGCATTTTTACTAACATCATCTCTTACAGACAGCTTTGTTTTAAGGCTCAGCAAATCATCAGACAGGATCTTGTGCTTACTTTACTCATCCCTTAAGGAAGGTCTCTCCCAAACAGCTGCTCCTTTCCTGCAGGCCTAAGCAGGTTTTTCTAATGACACCATCATTAGGAAGCTCAAAACAAAAGCTAAACATACATTTATTGCTGCCAAGCTTTTAATGTTTATTATCTGTTGACTTGTTTATCTTGGCATCAGAATTTGAATGTGGACTTCTTGGTGCTGGGAGTACTTGAACAAGTTTAGATTAGATATAGTAAAAAATTTATTCACATAAATTGTTGTCAAGCATTGGAACAGGTTTCCAGAGAAGTGGTAAGGTCTTTGTCTCTGGAAGTGCTCAAAAAACTTTTGGATGTGGCTTGAGAACATGGTGGTGGTGCAAGGTTGACGTTTGGACTTGGTGACCTGTCTTCTCTCACACTAATCCTTCTATGATTCTAAGTGAGGACGATTGGTGTATTTCACAAAGAGATTTGTGAATTTGGTAAGTACTTGCAGGTGCAATCATATGGTTTTGTCTTCTTTCTTTGTGTGTTCTGACCCAGTGCAGGATATACGACTAGATATAGATATAGGTATAGATATAGATATACACACTTTGCATGTTAATGGAGAAAACTTGTGTTTCAACATTATATTAAGTAAAATGTATTTATGTGTCAGAAAAATAGCAATTATATACTTGAGTTCTTCAAAGTTTTCAATTTTAAATTGTACGAGTTTGTACTTAATGGTGCCCAACTGAACAGAATTTTCATTATCATATATTCTTATATCTTTTAAAGTGAGATACAAAACTTCCTTGGGGAAAGAATGAGCTAATATAGCAGTAGCAAGGAAACTGGAAAAATTAAAACCTTAGGGATAATATTTCTTTAGATGCAATCTTTACAAGTAGCAAGAGGTTAATTATTTATACATAATGTTTTTCTTTGAACCAATTGAAATGCATTTTCTTTACTGATCTGCCTGTTTCATGTCTCCTACAGAAAACATCTTTTACTTAGCTTTATAACTTATGTCCAAATATCATACCATGCTTTTTTCTCCTTGATAACTTAATGTGGGATCATTCCTACTTGATGTTAAATAGTTTGACCCAAGTCCAAACAAGCACTAAAGCTTAAATTCAAGCCTCCAAAATGTAAGACTGAAATGAATAGAAAATTACGTGATTAAGTGCTTTGTTGGATGAAGGCCAGAGTGTTCAGTATCTTGAAGACTCTTGGGGGTATGAATAATCCAATGCAAGAAATAGTCCTATCTAAGAGTATGTATAAAGATCAATCCTACCAAAATCAGATTTTTTAATTTATAGATGCACCTTAATTTTCATACTGGGGAAGTCAATGTAACATTTTTAAGGAGACTATGATTTTAGAGCACTATCAACTGTACATACTTTGTAATTGGATGACATCAATTTACCAGTTTTATATTCTTCCTTCTTCTCTAACCAAACAAAAAATGTGAGAGAACCTCATTTGAGGTTGTATTGGGTCTGGCTGAGCTGGAGTTCATTTTCTCTCAGCAGCCCTCACAGTGCTGTGCTGTGAATTGGTGGCTGGAAAGGTGTTGATAACACACCAATGTTTTGGGTACTGCTGGGCAGGGCTGGCACAGCAGCAATGCTGTCTCTCAACATTCCACCCCCATCAAGGGGCTGGGAATAGGCAAGATCCTGGAAGGGGACACAACCAGGCCAACTGACCGAAACTGACCAAAGGGATATTCCATACCATGTGAAATGGGGAGAGCGGAATTTGTTATTTGCAATGTTTGCCTTCTAGACCAACAACTATGTGTGCTGAAGCCCTGCTTCTCGGGAAGTGGCTGAACATCGCTTGATGATGGGAGGTAGAGAATAAACTTTTTTTCTCTTTGCTTATGAATGCACAAACTTTTGCTTTTGCTTTAGTAAACTGCCTTATCTCAATCTATGAGTTGTTTTCCATTTTATGTTCTTGCCCCTGTCCAGCCTGGAAGGGGAGTTGTAGAGCGATTTGGTGGGCACCTGATGTCCAGCAAAGGTCTGTCCACAGCAGAAATGTAGTCACTGATTCAAAACGTTTCATCCCAGCTTGTCCACGTAACAGTCTTAACAGTCACCTTGGCTGCTCTTGTATACAGATGAGACTTTAATGGTCTAGACTGAAGGATGACTAGATGGTGTTCAGAACAGGTTGGAAGATTGGCCACAAAATGTAGTGATTAAAATGTCACGCGCTATCTCGGGAGCAGTAGCAAGGCAAGTACTCTAGAGGTGTGTACTGGGACCCGCATGCTCTTTAATGATCTGAAGGAGGTGATGAAGTGCTTGATTATCAGGTTTGCAGATAACTCCAAATAGAGTAATGAGTCAATATGATTGGGATAATGACTGCTATCCAGATGGACCTTGACAGGCTGGAGGAATGGGCTGCCAGGAAGCTTATGAAATTGAATCAGGATGAATGCCTCTAGGGATAAATCTATGAAGTCCACAAGAAGTAAAGGTAAAAATAATGCAAGAGTTAGTATGTGCATACAGTAAAAAAACCCCAGAACCTCCCAAACTCCAATCTCACTGCAAAACACAGTCTGCATATAATGGAGTTTAGAAAAATCTAAATATAAAACAAGAGTTCATTATTTCCTTCAAGACTTCTTTCTGTCTAATAATCAAGATAAACTTCTGTAGTGGCATGAGACAGGTGGAAGTATATGAGCAAAGGTTATAAATAATTGAACTACCTTGTGGTAAGCAAAACCCATCTTTTATCAATGAAGTCTCATGATAAGAGATTTCATCTATCCCAATATTGTTAAAAGGATTATGGCAGCAAGAAGAACAAAGTGAGTTCCTTAACATTTCACCAGGATTAATTTTTCATTAAAGAAAAAAACTGAGAGTTTGATAGAAAGTGGAACAGACTCTACACATTATCTAAGAGCTGTAGGAAAAAGCAAAGATAGCATCTTATATATTTAATTTCCTATTTGTATTAGTTTCTGTTTTTAAAATATGCATAAATGTGTAATAAAAGCAGATTAAAAACCAACAGATAAAAAATCCAACAACCCATGAAGAGATTTGTGAGCCATGCAGCTAAATCCCAAGGCATTTTCTTATGGATTTCTTAATAAAAATATTTATCTAGCATTGCCATCCATAATGTATTGAGGTCAACAAAAAATTAAACCACAGATGCTTGGTGAATTTTTAAGAATATTGAACAATATATATTCTGTTTGGAGGAAGAATTTTTTATTTATTTTCTCAAATTATATTTCTAAGACCTGCTGATTTAGAAAGCAATACTGCTTATTCTTACATGTGCATGGATACAGAAACAACCTGTTGTTAATGGGAGATGGGAACCCTTTATGTACTTCTAGTTTCTAAGTTCTTCCATTAGTCTTCAAATTTTTCTTTCATAGGAATTTATATTGAAGAAAATTACTGAAAACTGAGGAATCAATCCAAATGTCTTTTCTTTAGCTAAGCAGTGTAGATAAAAAACAGCATATGCATTACCCTAAAAAAAGAAATAGGTTTTCATTTATAAGTTTATTTTAAGTTCATTTTGAAAAGGCTTTTTCTTAAAAAATGTAAGTCTGGCAGATGAAAAATGTTTAACATTTTCTGACAAATTTCTGTTGATAAATATACTTTTTTTACCTACAGTTAACAGCTCCTGACTAAAAACATATTAATAAAAAATTCAGTACTTCCACCTTTTTAAGGTAAGGTTCTTTGACTTAGAATTTAGCAGGTATACTATTAGTCCTGAAACATGCCACATTTGCAAAGATTTAGGTCATGTGCATACTAGATTTTCATTTTATTAATGAAATTCAATCTATTCATGTAAGCTAAGCCATTATGTCACGTCTTTTCATATATTCTATCAGAAATAGACATTAATCCTGTAACATTTTCAGTAGTGACTGTGAAAACTTTTTAATTTTTCTGTGAAAATAATTATGTGCACAAATTACAGCTGGTTGACATGACTGATGACATTTACCACTGTGAAAACCTTCAGTCTTCAAGTAGAAGTAACATGCAAGCTCATTCTTATAAGTGCATACCATAGGGGGAAATATTTCACATATTGATGTATTCAATGCTTCAAGTAAGTGCTCTCAAGACATTTAGATGTTTTAACATTTGTGCTTAGTTTCTGACATTTTTACCTCTTGCAGTTTAAATTATGTCACTGTAACATCGAACTCCTAAGGTATATAGCGATAACTGAGCACATACAAGACTAAAATTACACAGAATCCTTAAAATCATTCATTATTCTAAGACTGCCACTAAATTTACATTTAGGACTTCTGCCTTAAATGTATTTGATAATTTGTAAAAATTCAGTCTGCATCAATTATTGTGTGTAATCTTAGAATTAAATTGATTCACAAACCTGATGAAATTATTGAAAGTTTTAGCAACTACTTTTCCACTTCCCTGTATGCTCTCTGCTTACTCTCAGTACCATTTTTCTAGTAGCTAAGTGGTGCAGGGGCTGTGCAGATTTTATTTTTTATTTTAGGGCTGCATTGGACAGTGGCTTCAGCAAACCAATTCAGATGACGGCTTACCTCCACAATGAAGTTCTCATTCTTCGCATGCATATTATTGACATGCATTTTTTATAACAATACAATCTGAAGCTTACAGGAACAACCTGTGTTTTCTAATGCTTGTTCATTTATGTTTTTCAGTCCATTTTTCATCTGTACATTTCTGATGCTTGGTAATATGCAGAGTTGTATCTGAACCTGTAGTTCAGATTCTTCCATTTCCCTGCTTGAGCTCTTGCACTGTATTACAAACATTTTGTTTGTTACTCATCTTTTGCTTAGTCTGAGTTCTGCACTATCACTCTTTACTATCTCCTTAGTTACTGATAGCATGTTCCCCATCACTATTAACATAGCTTTTGCTTTTTCTGTGTGGATTCTAACGTTTTTAACTCATAATTATCATACTGCACTGGAGTAAATCTTGACTTTAGGCATTTTAGAGTATACAGTATAAACTAAATAGCATTAGGATAATAATTCGTAGAAACATAGAATCATAGAATAGTTTGTGTCCAAGGTACCTTTAAAGATCATCTAGTCCAACTGCTTCTGCAGTGAGCAGTGACATCTGCAACTGGATCAGCTTGCTCAGCACCCCTTCCAACCTTACCCTGAATGCTTCCAGAGATGAGGCATCCACCACCTCTCTGGGCAACCTGTTTCACCACCCTCATTGCAAAATGTCTATCTAGTCTATATCTCTTATCTTTTAGTTTAAAGGCATTCCTCCTTTTCCTATCACTACAGTTCCTACTAAGAAATTTGTACCCAACTTTCTTAGAAGCCCTCCTAATGTACTGGCCACAATTAGGTCACTCCTAAGCCTTTTCTTCGAGCTGAACAATCCCAATTCTCTTAGCCTTTCCTTGTAGAGAGGTGATCCATTTCTCTGATCGTTTTTGTGGTCCTCCTCTGAGCCTGCTCCAACAGGTCCATTTTTTCTTTGCTGAAGACTCCAGAGCTGGATATGGTACTCCAGGTGGGGTTTTACCAGGGGAGAGTAGACAGACAGAATTTGGTGTCCTCCACAAACTTGCTGAGTATGCACTTGATCACACTATGGCATTGATGAAGCTAATGAACCATACAGGTCCCAATGTGGACCTCTAAGGGACACCTCTTGTCCATCAGGACTCTGAGCCATTGACCACTACCCTCTGAATGTGACCACACAACCAATTCCTCATCCACTGAAAAGTCTACCGATCAAATTCATCTCTGTCCAATTTAGAAAGATATTGTTGAGCACCATGAAGGCCTTACAGAAGTCCAGACACGTGACATCTGTAGCTTTTCCCTTGTCCACTGATTTAGTCACTCCATCACAGAAAGTGAATAGGTTGCTCAGGCAAAATTGGACCATGGTGGAGCTGTGCTGGCCCCTTGAACCACCTCCATGTCCTCCACTGTGCTTTAGCATACCCTTCCATGATCTTCCCAGGCAGAGGTGAGGCTGACAGGTCAGTAATTCCCAGGGTCCTCCTTTCAATCTGTTTTAAAAATGGGTGCAATGTTGTGGTGGTGCATTTGTTCTTTTCCTGATCCATATCCCTCAGGATGCTTTCTAACGAGCGCCAAGTTGGACTGGTCACTTATAATATCTCTTAACATTAGTGACAAAGTCCACATTTTCTAATTGCAGAGTGCAAGAAGACATTAATATCCATCATGGCAGCAATTCCAAGTCCTGTAGAGACATGATATAGCAAAGTCAAAAGGGTTATTCCTTTGCTTATAATTAAGGAAGTACGTAAATATTTTCATAACCTGAGACCTGAGAATCTCTCTGGTGTCTATTAGTGTTAATTCCAGTGAAGACAGTGCAATCAAGTTTATAGCATCAGATGAGAATCAGATGAGAGTTTTCCCCAGAAACAGCAAAACTGATAATTACTTGAAGCTTCTCATGGTAATTTAGTGTCTAATTAGATGGACTCTCATGTATTACTTCAGAAGTTTTGTACATGCAAATATTATTACAACTTGGATTTTCTACATGCTAATGTAGTACATGAAACTCGTTAGTATTACCGTGTGGTAGAAGGAACTATGTTGAAATTACTAAAGATTACTTTGCACTCTGTGAAAATTATGTTCTGCTCCTAGCTTTGAAAGTGACCTTTGGCAAATTATATCTTTTGTTGTTGTTGTGGGGTTTTTTCCCTCCCAGTTATTAATTTAGAAAACACAAGAGAACTTTGGAGTTCTATACTAACATCTGACCTAAATTATAAGTCATAGTTCTGTGACTTCTACCCTATTTTTGCAAGTATGTTTTAGGAAAAGGTAAAAAATCGTGAAAGAGTTAGACAAAAGTACTTGGACCAGTATTTTAGGATGCTGAAGAAAGCATATGAAAACATGAGTAAAGATTTAGCAACAGATACTCAGAATATCTTTCCAGTCTCCAACAACTTGGTGTTCAGGGAATTCATGTCTTTCTATTTATCAGTTCTTGAAATAGGGACACTTACATATACACTTACGTATACACTCTTTCCGTTTTTTCTCAAGAGGAATAGCAATGTGCAATGAATGAAAAGTGCTAATAAACATAATTATTGCTATTATTTTTATTTCACCAACATACATATTGTCATTTTTCTGGTATTCATTAAGAAAGAAGTACTTCCCCATTCCTTTTAGTTCTGTGTTTTACTGGATAAAAATATCTTCTTAAATTTATTAGGAGCTACACTTAACATTGCTTAAGTAGTGCAGGCTTATGTTATCTCATTCCTGTATCATAAAATGAAATTGTAAATGACGTGCTTTGACTTGTCCATGAGCTTCATATGGTGATACTCCAGGACAAAAACCAGCAGGTGAGAATTTTAATGTAGGAAAGATAATAATATTTTATACAACTGACTTCTCTCAAACCACCAAAACATTTAAGATCTGAAACTAGTAATCTTTATATACAAGCCTGTGCAAAAAAAATAAAAAAGAAACCATGAAATCTACATCATACTCCTTGCAAAGCTTCTGTCCCGACAATTTCCAGAATCAAGGTTAACCTTTTAGTTTGCCTTTATGTGATCAGGATTACATATTAAATGTCCCAGCATGATAAAGGAAAAATCAATTCAAACTGAGTGGCTTAAAAGTGCTTCTCTTCCTTTAACAGTTTAATGTAACGATGTATTTTAAACATTTTGAACTACTTTCCACTAATATGCCAGATGATAATGGTTATATATCAAACCCTGTAATTCCCTGAAACTACTTAGATTTATGCCCACTAAATTAGGTGGTTGTAAAATGTTTAGTGAAAACAATAAACATTCATTCAGTCAGACATAATTCTATACTGATGTAATTACTATGGCTTGAAGCCAGCACTGACTGGGATTCTGGAAGTTTAGTATAGGCGAGGGCAGGGCCAGTACACTCAGCTGTGTTGTTGTGGTTATGATTTCTTTAAAGACTGTTCAAGCTATGGACCTCATCTTCTAATACATCTGCAGATTCTTACTTATCCAAAAAGCATAGCAAAAATATTTAGATGTCTGTCCCAATGGAAGTATCATATTTTCTGGTTTACTTATTTAATTTGGAGAAAGAGTGTTCCTTTCTATTTTCTGTTGCCTGTTGGAAAGAAGCAGGGACTCTTTTTCAACCTCATTCACAGTATCTTGCTTCCTGCCTTGAGTACTGCAGTGTCATATACTTTAGTAAGTTCCTGCTTTAGCATCTACTTTGAGAGAGAATAATTTCCTAAGAATTTGCAGCTGGGGACTTCAAGGTTTTTCTATGCTTCCTTTTTTCACACTCTCTACTACTTTGGTTTTTCTCCCTTTCATTATAATATAGCCAGGTGATACACATTTTTTTTAACTCACAAAGAATTTATTTCCCCTGCTTTTTCTGAAAACTCTGTCTATTATGTTCCTTTTTTCCTAAGGAAATTGACATATTCTTTGCCTGTAATAAGTCTGTAAAGTCTGAGATTTTTTTCCGCTTATCTTCTTTTCATGTGTCTCTCTTTTCAGCACTCAGCGTTCATTCTTTGAACACTTTAGCTAGTGCTCTAACGATCACTGAAAATATAGAAAAGCAGTATTTATTTATTTTAGTTATGCTGACACTCAGTTTTGTTTAACATTTACTGCTGTCTCCACAAAAAGCTTGCCTGAATTACTGATATCAATGACACTCTTATTAGCCACATTATTCAAAATATTCACAAAATGATCCGATCATTGCAGGTTTTGTATCATTCGTTTGGCAAACAGTAGGCTTTGCACTGACTTGATCAACCTCTATTTTTAACCCTTTTGGGGTTGGAAACTGTGTGTGTGAAGGGAAAGCACTCCATTGTTAGACTATGAATCTCTGATTCAGTCCTCATTTCAGACATATTTTTCAATTCATGCATTCACTGTAAAGAATTTTTTTTCATGGTACACAAGTATCAGTATCAATCTTCCTTTGCTTAGTGTGTAGAATGTGTGATTTCTCTAGGCTGAACCTGGCCAGCAGCCAAGCATTCACCCAGCTCTTTGCTCACCCTCCTTTCCCGTGGGATGAGAAGAAAGTAGAATGAAGGTGAGTAGATGTGGATCAAGATAAAGGAAGTTGAATAGGTGAATCAAAAGTTCTGCACATAAGCAAAGCAAAATAAGGAATTCATCCTCTGCTTTCCATTTGCAGGTAGACATTTTCTAGGAAGCAGGGCCTCACCACACAGAATGATTCCTTAGGAAGACAAATGTCATAACCATGAATATCCTTCCTTCCTCTTTTTTTTAGACAGTTTGGGTCAGCTATCCCAGTTTTGTCCCTTCCCAACTTCTTGTCCCACTCCAGAACAGCTGTGGGGGCAGAGCAGAAAAAAGAGAAAACCTTTACACTGTGCAAGAACTGTCAGTCATAGCCAAAACATTGGTGTGTTATCGGAAGTTTTGTATTCATAAATCTGAAGTACAGCACTATACAGGCTGCTAAGGAGAAAGTTAATTCAATTCCACCCAGATTCCATAGAGTGGTACAAACTGAATATGCCCTTTTAATAGAGATCTGTGAATTTTCACCTAAAGCATCATTTTCCCTTGTGTATGATCCTAGGCCTCCTTTATTGCTCAGTATCAATCAAAACCTGAATAGAGAATCAATCTCTTCAGGGGCTCCTCTGCAAAAGTTATCACTGCATCATTTGAACGGCTGACAACTGTTAATGCACATACTTCCATAATACTAAGCATGCTGTACTATATGCATATATATTTAATACATTGTACATATTTATTAGATGCAATTGTTCTTAATAATATTATTATTTTTTTAATATAGCATTTAGTGTACTATAACATACTGCAAAGGGGACCAGTGATAAATTAAAAGTTTGAATATTTATCTTGGAAACTAATTCAAGGCATCAAGAATGTGAAGTTGCAGATTTAGTGGTAAGAATCCTTTTACATCATGCAATTAACACAATATACTTTCATTTTCAGCTATGAACTCATATCTGAATTGGATTGAAACAGATCACTTTGCATGCATTTATGTATGACATCAGTTTAATTTTCATATTTATCACTATGTTGAAACATTTAGCAGACAGTCAGTTTCCCAGGATGGTAGTCAGCTTCTAACACGGATTCATGCTTTCTCTTTGTGGTGTTCTCTGTTTTCTGAAGTGTGTATACTCCTGCTTCCCAACCACAGGGAAATACTCTGGCACACAAACTGTATTTGTCAGGAGAACATTGACTATATTCTAGAAAGTAGGCATGTAATTAGATGTGCCAGGTAATGCTAACAAGTGGCACTATTAAATTTTTTGTAAAATGAGTATTTCAAGTGAAAATCACTGTGATTTCTCTTAGAATAAAGCATGCTTGAATTATTTGTAAAACCAAACAAAAAAAGACGCATTGAAAGCACACATTGTAAAGAACAATGGAAATTCAATCGTTCAATAGTTTTTTCTTATCTTTTCACTCAAGCTCCAATTGTCTCCTTCATGTGGAAAACTACTCCTGTGACGGGAAAGGATATTTATCCAAACACAACTAAAATCATTGTTGTCATCACAGTGAACACCCTTCACTGAATAAACCGGTCAGCATGTCTTCAGTCAGTTCTAATAGACTGTGAATTCCTTCAGTGTCCTGTTAAGTGTTTTTTTCAATCAAAGAAGGTATTTCCTTTATTGGAAGGCTTGCTTATCACAATTTGGCTTTTCATTCGCTCTGTGCTACTTTCAGAGGTTGTGTTAATGTGTTCAATCTTTTTGCAGGCTTACTTCCTCCATCTTCCACCTGGGCTAATAGAATTCAGTCCACAACTGTAAGCAGAGATGTTGTTTCTAACTGTAGCTTGTCTTTTAGATAATCACCTCACTAAAATATCCTTATGTTCTGTAAAATCAGTAGACACTCCATCCTACCTTCAATTTGTGGACAGTCCAGTATCACAGTGCAATCCAATCCAAGTTTTGCACTGTCCTGCTGTTCAGAAGGTTTTGTTTTGTTTACTATTTTCTTGATGGTTCTCCTTTAAACAGGAATTGCATACTGCCAACTGCCATCAAATTCTAAATGAGGAATTTTTTTATACCACCTGCACTGTATGTGAAGTATATGCATCTCCTTCTATTACTTTGTTTTTGCTAAAAATGATATCTCTATATTTTGTTTTCCAATATAACAGAGTAAAATTAATGGAAGCTGTAGTATTACTGGTTAAATTACTGACATCACTAGGTCAGTAATTTATTATTCTTTTCCTGCAGTGAAGCTGTATAAAAGAATCCTTTTATGCCTTAAATTTTTCATTTTTTTCTTATTTTTATCTCATGTCTTGTTCCTACTACCTCCCTATGGTTACCAAGATTTTCTCTGAAAATCCTGCGTTCTGTAAGTTGCACTTCTGTATTTTGATTTCTTTGCCTCTGTATTCTGGTTGCAATTTCCACCTTTTTTTTTTTCCTTAAGGATCACATTATTTTGTTGGGTTTGGGCTTTATATGCTGCCCTCATACTTCTTGTTCAATGTGTTTGTGTACTCTGAGAACAGCCCTTGCATGTAAATTAAACAATCTTTCATGAAAACACCTCTTTACAGATGGGTTGCAGCTCTACCTATTGTTCATGCCATGTGCATGCAAACCCATATTCTGTATTTTAACTAAGAGGCTTAGAACAATTTTCAGCTCCATTTAGCCCTGCTTTCTCTTTCTTTGTCTGCTATGGCTATGATGGTCTGCTGAAGAAAATTTTGGTTTTCTCCAGTTTTCTGTGTGTCTTGGTTTGAAACACAGATGTCCACTAAGGAAGGCAGGAGCCTCCCTTGGAATGGAAAATGTAAACCCCTTCCCTCCGAATTATTATAATTTTGAAATTAGGGGCTTTCAGGCAAAGATATGAGGAACAGGAATAACAGTTCTTTACTCATATGTATATGTATAACAAGGCAAACAAACAACACTAATTGTGGCAGTAACAACAAACAGGACCAGAACCCAGTGACAGCCTTCTCAGCTCAGTCTAAAGAAGTCTAGTCTAAAAATTAGAGTAATAAAAAACTTGTAATAAAAAACTCTCATTAATTTACATGAAGTAAGTTCATTAATTTCATGAGCAATAAGTGCTCTGGGTTACTTGTTTGCTAAATCATTCACCGAAGAATGTGCCTACATTCTGCTTCTTGACCACAAAAATTTTCAGCGGTGTGTGAACAGGACAGGTAGGTGAGCAAAATTATTTTAGTTAGCACTGATGAGTGTCAGACGAGTACCCCAACATAAAACGTCTGTGGGAAAGTAATTGGAAAGAAGCTACTCTGCTTCAAGAGAACCAGTGCCTGCCCTGCAGTGACTTAGGGAAGCAGAACAATCATAGTTCCTCTACATATTTCACTATGTCCTGTATAGAAGAGACAATCTTCACCCTTAAGAGCTTTCTTTACCTTAATATTGCCCCAAAAAAACTTTACACTTGTTCCCACTTTGATTAGGGAGATACACAGACAAAAATATGAAGCAGGGTAGCACCCTGACGCATGACAAAAAAAGCCAGAAATTTATATCTGTTAGCATTATAATGTTTCATATTTCATTATGACTTTGGTATTTCTATTCAGCTAACACATAACCTTTGCAAATAAAATTTCTATAGATGATAAACTTCTCTCATGATACTTCTTTGTCATACCATTAGAGAAGACCAATAAAACAGGTTTATGGTACTCTAAAATCTGTTGAATACAGACCTGGGTTTGTTTGCTTATTTTTTTATTATGTGGCTTAAATTAGTTAAATTGTCTTGTCTCCTTTTCGTCCTTTATGAAGAAATATTTAGAGAATAAAAATAAAAGAAACACAAAAACTCAGCAAGGCTTGAAGATTTCAGATGTAGATCACCACTACGGAGAAACTAAATCATTAAAATCCAATTTTGGAAGCCGTGAAGCTTGAAGAATTTTTAAATATAATTTTTATTGAATCTAAATTTCTCACAGAAGTATTGCAGTAATTCTTAAAAGCTAGTAATTTAGTTAAGCTAATTCCTGTTTAAAAAATTACCTAAATTTTAAAAACAATTAGAAGTCTTTGAAAACTGCTGTGAGCATTAGCTTTTAATGCCAAACAATACATAAAAGAAAACATAAAATAGCAAGCAAGAAAACTGACTCTTCAGTGTTGAAGACAAGACCCTTTTATAAACACATTAATGACAGAGATAGTGTTTTTCACTCAGTATGCACTGAGGCATAATGAATTTAGGGCCCCAAACTGAAATATATTTTCCTCCAGAATGCACAGTCATTTAAACAACCATTATTTTGCTACCTGGTGTGTTGACACTTTATGATGACTTTCTTCAGAGCCAGCTTATCTTACTTTTCAGATAATAAATAATGCACAAATGGAATAAAGCAATGCATGCACACATAAATAAACTCACACATTCATGTGGGTATTTTTTCAATGGAGTACTGTCCTTATTGAATATTAAGGTCACTTAGGTGATGCTCAAGGACTTATCAAATCAGAAACATTTATTAATCTTATTTTCATTTACTAATGTAATCTATTTATTAAGGATAAATAGTTTCTTAATTTAAAAATGTTTCAATATGTCATTTATATGCATAATTTTTGTTATGTTATGTTTGTTTATCCCAGTTGCAAGAAGTAAATGAGTGGATTTTAAAACATGTATCATAAATATAAATTAATTTGTTCATCTTTGAAATATTGTCGTATTTGTAGTGATATAGTCTTTAACTGGGCTTTCTATAATTATGCATAATTTTGGTACACAATTAGCATTGATAAATATTATGAAAGAGTCAGTCATCTGACTGTAACCTTAAAAGCAAATCATTTATTCTAAATGAGTCATTAAGGATTGCTAGATCGTCAGTGAGGAGTAAGAATCCTCCCATGAGGAGGAAAAAAAATCTAGACTAAAGAATGGCACAGTTCTAAAATAGATGTTGCCAAATCTGTCTCTGGAGAAACTTTTCCTTCTCCACTGAATATATAGAGCAACCTGAACAATAAACTCAGATTGGAGTCCTAACTGAAACCTTCAACTGGATGAAGTTGTTTTTTCCAAAACAGATCCAGACACCGGTTTCCTTTTTACTAGTTTTCCCTATTATTTCATAGCGCAATTCATGCTTCAACACATGGAAGTAAGGCTTGGAATCAGGGCAGACTGACTGAAGGAAGAACAGTAGTATACAGACCTGTCATAAAGCCGCCAGCCTGGGAGCACTGGGGAAATAGGCCAAGGTCTCAAAATTTCTACAAGTTCTCTTTGTGTTAAATATGGTTGAAGCCTGACCTCAGCATACAGACAGTCTTTGCTTTTCTGGAATTTAAATCTAATGAAATCATGAGCAAGTACACAAATATTCATATAATTCATATATATGCATGTGTGTGTGTACACATAAAGTCACTTGTTTAATTGGCTGTAGGAACTGCCTGTTCACTCTCACTTCTAGGATAGTTGGGATATAAAAAACTAATTTTCTGAGATCAAAATAGCATTTGACACATGATAAGGAGGTACTTCTACAATTTGTGAAAGCTTTTCTAATTCAAGACTTTTTCTCCCTATTTTCTAACCTGTTGCATTTTTGCCTTTTCTCAAATAATTTTCCTCACTCCCTAAATATCTTGCTTTGTTCCTTTCTTTCCTTGGCTTTCTAGATACTCCTCTGAGTGTTCTCTCCTTGGTTGTGTATTTTACCCTGCTGCTTCTTTTGAAGTCAGTGGCAAATCTCTTATTGATTTCAGCATGAGAAAGATCAGCTTTCACTCCTTTGCTTCTCTCCATTTTACCATCTCTAATAGCTGGTAGCAAAATCCCACTGACTGTGGCTCTGATCTCTGAAGTGCTGGTACACCATGCTTTTGAGTTTTGATCCCAGTCAGATCACTTTTTGACAGCCAGAACTGTATCAAAATAGAAGCACAACTGTGCTGAAAAAAACACAGGGATTATGAGCTATGTTTTATTCTTTTCAACTAGTGCTGAGTGTTAAGATTTCTTGGGTCATGTGATTTCTACTTCTCAACTACTTAACTTCCCTCAGTCATCATGCTCATACTGTCATTAATTCTACCCACTCAGTAAAAAGAAAGAAAGCAGAGCAAGGCAGAAAGTAGTACTACTTCTGTTTGACTCCTGGAATTTATTCACCAACTATCTCAATATAATATAGATGAAGATTTTGGGGATATTTTTATTGATATGGCTTATATCTATAGAAGGTATATTAAAGCCAACACTGTTAGCTTGCAATGATTTATTTTCATGTCTCACAATAGCAAAGGCAAACAGCATGATACCATGTTCTCATGTTGTCCTTGACACCTTTCTTAATTTGCTCTAGAATCCATTACCAGGAGAAACTTTATCAGGATTAAACATTTTACCTTAGCTGAAATATTGATGGGTAAGTTTGATTTGTAGCGTGGGTCCTGAATGTCTTATGTTTAATCTGAAATTTGATTTTGTTTGCTTGCATGTCTATATCTATGTGTGTGCATATAGGCACACCAAAATCTACACATACATATGCATACACAAATGTAAGAGTGAGAGAGACTGTGAGCAAGTGGTACTGTGTGTGAGAACACCTTCAGTTAAAAGGGAATGTAATGTGACATATTGTGACGATCCTGGGACTTAAAATATCTAAACTTATTCTTGAAGGCATTGTTTAATGCCTTCAAGTAGCAGGCAAGATTTCTTTCATTATATTACTTTATGGTGTCTGCAATAAAAATTTATGTCTAGGATGAGAAATTATGAAGGAGATGATCTTCTTGCATGACTCCTAAAATCTTACTGTCAATAGGAATCACTTATGATAACACTTGAAATCTTGAAACTGTATCTTCATAATCACATTGGATGAAGTCTCCCAAACCAATTCATCCCAGATACAACTGATCTATTCCTGGGTTTCTTTTCTGCATGGAAAAATTAAGAAGGAAAGTCAAAGATAAGATAATAAAAACAGTCAAATGTACAAAAAGAGAAGAGATTAATATTCCAATTAAGAATACAGACATAGCTTTACAAAAGAACAGGTTTTGTGTTTGTCAACTTAGCATGTAAGACATCTGTATTGTTAAGAATGCTTAACATCTGTTCATTAAAAATCAAATTCTGGTGTTATTTAAAATACAGTATCAAAAATGCTATTGAATATAGTTATTCTCCCCAAAATAATGGTTGTAAAATGATTTTGATTTCCTCTAAAGATACAATTTTTTAATGTCAAAAAAAACCCCAACAACTTTGAATGGAAATTAATAATTGTTTTGGATTCTTTCCTCTTAAGATATCATATAAGCAAAACTTTTTTAAAAATCTAAGAGAAAAAAATATAGACTGAAAATACTTGACTTAGTTCTCCAACATATTTGAAACAAAACTTTTCATAAGAATATCCAACTGGAATTTCTTGACATTTCGTAAGTCTTTCTTTGTATTGAAGGACATTTTGAAACTAACCGAACTGTCAGGGCTAGTTACATACATATAATAAATTTTGAACAATCTAACCAAATTTGAAGACTCTGGAAAAAGGATAAAAAGTTTTGAGACCTAAGTGAAACTTCAGAAGTCACAAAGACAAATCACCTAGAAATTACTTTTACACTGACATATTAATTGCATTGTGTTAACCTCTCATTACGGCATATCAATCATACTTCATTAGCTTACTAGGTGTTCAGCATCACTTTCTATGCTACAGTTATCAACTACTTCTTTGGGTTTTAATCATAAAGTAAAATTTTTATTTTTCTTCATATATTACATAAATATCATTGAAATTATGCTTGTTAACACAATATTATAGTCTAACACATTGTATTAAATGGTAGTTCCCTGGTGACAAAACCACTTAGAATATATTTTCTAGGGCATTTTTGTTTCATAATTGTATTTTAATGATAAAGTAGGCTTGGTGGCCAAAGGTCATGTTGAAAATTTTACATAGACTGTAAAAATGCATGACACAAAATCAACATATGTATTAAATAAACTTAAGAATACTTAATTAACATGCAATTTTTTTCTGAATGAATGTGTCTCATAGAGCCATTCATTGCTATTTGATACCAATACCTAGAAAAACATATCAAACATTAAAAACCCCACATTTAAAGTACATTCTTGCACTAAAATATATGTTTTGAGCAATCTATAACTAAGAAAAAATTGTCTCTTTTTTCAGTTCAAGAGACACTGCCACCAGAGTTCATCACTGTATCTGATGTCCTCAGTTCAAGAACAATTTAGTATAAGAACCATAGAAACTATTTGGAAGTTGAGGTTCAGTGAACTAATTTTTTTTTACTTAATGAACTAGTAGGTGAAGGTTGTATTAAGCAGGAGGGAGAGTTACAATAAATCTTAACTTTCTTTTATTTGTGTCAAAACTGCAAAAAAATCCAATGTCTCGGAAATTCATCAAGTTCAGCTGAAAGATGTGTTTACTGTAAGATCAAAATCAGACCATTTTACCACCTTAAAAACAGTTCATCTTTAGCAAAGGAGCCTTTTATTAGCTATTATTGCATATTTTTAAAGGAGACTTTAATTCAAAAACAAACTGGAATTTGTCTAGTGAAACATAAAGATGTGGGATATTCAGAACAGCATATTAAATAAGCATCTCTTCTAGCTTTTTAATTAATAGAGTATAAAGCCAGGGCTGATAAATACTAACAATTTATTGACAGCTAGTTGCATCTTTGATCCTAATTGAATTCACTTACTTGTCAGACGATACATGATTGAGTGGCTATATCTTCAGATGACTTCATTATACATGGATTTTATGAGCTCTGATAATTCTGTCTTTTTCAAGACCCAGAAAGGAGAAAAAGGATTCAATTCTTCTTCTTTAACATCAACAAAATACAACTGGTCACTTAACTGATTCTTCACCACATTCTGTGTTTAGGGGATATTGTCTTTACTGACAAAGTATTGGCTAAAAAGGTCTCATAATTTCAAGAAAGCTTTGTTTTGGAATTCTCTGTAAGCTAACTGTCTTGGTTCAAGACAAGTTTGGAGGAAATGTTCTCTGATAAAAGGCAGGTTTCCGCTGCCCCTCCGCCCCCCACACCAGGTTTGGAAAGAAATTCCTTGGAGGAAGGTGAAAAATAAACTATTTATTTAACAAGCAAAATGCATGCAGGCACGGCAAAAAGACTGAATAATGTTAAGTAATAAAACCTCTCGCTTTGGAGAAGACCTGGGAAGATTTTTGAAGTCCTTTGTGGGTGTGGCTATCTCCTCTCCGGAGCTGGTGTTCAGCGTGGCTCCTTCCGGGCCATGGTGTAGGGCCTCCCAGTGATGTTCTGGGGTTGCTGAACAGTCCAGAAGAGAAGAAGAAGAAGCCAACGTCTCAGGAAACTCCTTGCTTCAGCTACGAAGAAGCAGCTAGCTAGAAACCGAAGAATTTTATCTCTCTGTCTCTCTCCTGAGAACAGGAGCCGAGAGCTGGCTAAAAGCAGGAAGGTGCTTCCTCCGCTCCACCACAGGAATGCAGGGCAGTGTATATCTGTGTCCTTGAACACAAAACCACTTGGATCTTTTTTTTCCCCTCTCTCTTGGACCCAGCTTAAAGACACAGAAAGGCACAGGATTCATGTCTGGCATAGAGCAGGAAATAGGGGATACAGCATCATAAAGTCACCCCAAGACACTAACCCAAGACAGTTCCTTCATATGCCTATACTGTGCCAGTATTAGGAAATAGTCCTCTTAGGAAGAAATGGTTCAGTTCTGGGTCCCTGTAACATCAGTATTTGTTGTCTGCCAAAAATGTGTCAGTGGTACTCCTTGTATAATTTCTGCTGCAGATTCCAGCTTCTCTGAATATTTTATCAAGGTCGTTATTATAATTCATTATCTTGAATTTCACAAGTTGAGGTGTGTGTAATATCAATGCTATATAAACTATATAAAGTCTTTGATAAAAAGATTTTATTACTGATTTATCTTTTTTTTATCATTGTTTAATAAATAGATTGTTACTGTATTAGTGGCATATAAGATTCATATTTAAGAATCAAGAATATAGCAGATAATTGAATCCTCTGGTGCTTTTAAAACTAAAACTTGACCTGGTCCATTATGAAATTATTTACAGCATATTGCTTGTGTTGCTTTTACTCCTTCCACTACTTGTCATGCATTTCTATTTAATTTGCCTATAAGCAATTCCTATATCCAGTGTATGGTGTGTTTAAATAAGCTTCTGTTTCAAGCAAAATATTTTAAATTTTAGGTAGCAACTTACTCCTTTTCTCTAAAGACACTTTCAACCTGTGATTTTTTAGCATTTGGTTGGGATAAGTAAAGTAAAAACTTTATGCTCAAACACGAAGAAAAATAATTTAATAGAGAATGTAAATAAAGATTCATTGCTCTGTATTTGTGCCTATGAAATAGAGTTTACATGCCATATTTTTGCAGTTTATCAGATTTTTTATAAATTCAGGGAGAGGGATCTGAATTACTCTCTAATGCACTATATATTAAAAAAAAACCCAATGCCTGAGGATTGCTGCTGTGCTACAGAAAAAATAGCTTTTAATAGCCTTTTATGTCGGCTTTTGCTTTCAGATGTGTTCTTCAAGATTAGGAAGAAAACTTAGAATAAGGATGTCTTGGGTTTAAAAGGAAAAGTTTTAGTGGGAGGGGGCTGCAGGACAGCCTCTGCTAGGACCGGTGCTAGAGCAGTTCTTGGAGAACTACAGCCTGTGGGAAAGACCCATACCGGAGTGGTTTGTGAAGGACTGTATTCCACCGAAGGGATTCCACATGGAACAGGGCAGCAGAAGGGATGAACTGTTACAAACTGGCCACAGCTCCCCACTCCCCATTTTCCTTGGGAGCTCGTTGGTAAATGGTCACCATGCACCTGCATATATGAGAAAAAAATCAAGTATGTGGATCACTAACTCCTCCTGCAGTCTTCCAAATGCACCACTGCAGTCAGGCACTACAGGAAAAGCCAGTCAGCTATAAATGTTACCCTTTTGGTAAGGTGAGAAAAAAACAAAAGATAACACAAACTTCTAGCATAGTTAAGACTGTTCTGTACAGTCTATGTTTTTGAGAATAATGGACAGCTAAAGTTTTTGCTCTGTGGCTTGTTACAGTCTAGGGTAGTGGTGGACCTTTAGTAAAACCCAGTGTAATTGGTTCTGTGTTCTGGAGGTGCTTAGATTTTTCCTGGATTACTGCCATAATTAGGTAACTGAATGGAGTAAATGAGGTTTGTAGACTTCAGCTGTTTGAATGATTAATCTATACATCAAGTGACAGATGTTTTGGGTTTTTTAAGAGAATTTCTTTAGCATCTTATTGATTATGTTGTCAGAACTGAAAATTAACATAAGGCAACAGAAGTCAATTGATCAGTTCTTTACAATTAAGAGTAGCTGCTATATACAATGTGCATAAATTTTTGTAGATGGGTTTTAGGGAATAATGCTGTCTGAATCTAAATTATATGACATATATTAGACTAATATACACAGTTGTAAAGACCCTAACATGAGGTAATTAACCTTTTACTTATATCCCTGAAGCTCTATTAAAACCACTTTTATTCACTTACTATCTCTGAAGAGATCATTTCACCAGGTTTTAGCTCAAAAATATTCATATCATGAAATAGCTGGAAGCTAATTCTAATATACTGAGTGAGATTCTTCTCAAAAGACCATGCAGTAAAATCTATCAAGGCCAGGTTGGATGGAGCCCTGAGGAACCTGGTTTAGTGGAAGGGGTCCCTGTTCCTGACAAGGAGTGGAACTTGATTACCATTAATGTCCCTTCCAACCCAAACCATTCTATGATTCTGTGACGAGTATGTGGGCATGCACTTGTGAGAAAAAAAATACTATTATATGTAAGTCTAAATGAAGTAAAATTTATTTACAGCTTAGTTTTAGTATTTTTTCCATATCAGGACAAGCTCAGCCACTATTTATAACTTGTGTAATAGATCATCTCTACATGACTCTATTGTGCTACTGGTATTACAGCATGTCCCTTGGATCTCTTAAATTGTGATATAAAGCCATTCTACAGACTGATGAACTGAGAGGATACATCCCACACAATGTCTAATTAACCTCTGTTTGGACGAAATTAGTGTAAGGATATTAATTACTCATTTCTAGAGGGATAACCTAAACTGGTTTGTAGTAGATTCAAAATTTAAATGGAAAATATATTTGATATATCATTTCATGAAGTTTTGCTTCTTATATGGAGGTGACATAAAATCATGGCAGGCAAAATTCCACATTTTCTACTCTTCTCTCAGTTGTCTTTGAATCATCAGAAGGTTTCATCCTTCATATTATGAGAATACGAAATTGTTAGTATTCAAATGGAAACAAGAAAGTGTTGGTTCTTTTTTTGTTTTGGCCTAGAATCCGAGGTCATCAAAAAGTATTACACTGTAGACCTAAAGACATCTGATCTGAAGATAATAGGATACACCTGTTGAAAGCACATTTGACTGTAGCCCCAGAGATGAAAGGCAAGTGACTGATCATCTCTGTTCTTTGCCTGAGTTTTGGTTTTTTTTTTTAAGTATTAGAAGAGAATCTGCAGAGCATAAAAGCAATAGCAAGGATGAAGGTCAGTTAGAATATTGTTGCACCACCACTTATAAAGAAAACAGCTCCAACTTATTTTAAAAAATCAAAGAGGCTTTTATGCACTCACTAATAAAAATGCCAAAGTGCTGTTAGTAGCAGATATAAAGTGATTTTTGCTTGTGGTGATTAAACCCAGCAGGCATGCTTGTTTTACAAACAGAATCTAACTCCTTTTGTGTATAATTCGTGAAGACACATAATGCATTTTCTATCACAGACAAAGAAATGCAAGAGCTGTAGTATCTTTCACGTAACAGATCAGATTTAGGAGATGCTTATAATGGAAGGTTTTCATCTGATTGACTGAGCCTATTAAAGTGAGGCCCCAGTCTGCTGTTAGCTGATGTTCTTCTCCTGCTTTGAGACATTCCAAAGGTAATACTGAATTAAATTAGTACACACTGGAAAGTCTTAAAAAAAAATTAAACAAACAAAAAAAAGATTAAAAAAAAAGGTGGATTTTGAGGAAATAGTACTTAACTCACCCTTTCTTTTTTACCGTGTCTCTGCTGAACAGAGATACGTTAAGTAATGTTGACTTTCATATATCCACCTCAGAGATACAAGAATACAGCTACTTCTTTGCTGCTTAGTTTCCAGAAGAATATTAAAATGTTATTACTGAAGAGCAATGCTCATTGCATGAAAGCTTTAAAGAATATTCTGAATAAATTAAGCAAACAGATACAATGGCTTTCAAAAAATAGTTCTTAAAAGTAGTTTTCATGTACTATTCTGTTTTTGTAATTTGCTGTACTGGCTTTCACCTTATGTGATGCTTTCTGTGCTTGACTGCAGACCATATGTTTCATGTCAAATGTACGCATTACAGAGCGCTGTGTTTGCCTGTCAGATTCTGCTTCTTCATGGACTTTACTTCTAACCAAAAGCATGTGTGGTAAAACAAAAGCATATGTCTTATGTGGATAATTGCATTTCAAAACTATTTGAATACTGTGTATAAAATCATGGCATTTAATTATTTAAAACATATGTTAAATAATCTAGTTCAAATTTTAATGGCAGATAAGGTATGACCTGCTTCTTGTGATTCACACAGGTGCAGGTTTCAGTGTCCAGAGCAGGCATTCATGTCCACTGCAGTTCATTAATGTTTTAGCTGCCACAGTTTTGCTAATCTGTTTCAGTGGCATATGTGTTCACTCAGTAGTTGTTTGGTGAAAGTAAATTAGATTGTTAATTCGTTTCAGGATTCTACTTTTTTTACTGCTGTGCATTAATTCTATTAACACACCCGTTGAGAAACTTTGTGCCAAGATGAATAACAAGCACAAATGAAAGATAGTTCTGCAGTTCATTAAATAGGTGATAAAAAGGCAGACTGTGTGGTAGGCAATAACAGTCAGACAGAAAGTAAACAAATAATGTTTGTCTTGGCAGAGTACTAGCTGATACAGCAATCTTTATGCAGTCTTTCCAATTTATCATGATAAAATCTGTCATCCAGATCTCAGAAAAATCAAGGCTACATTTACAGAACCTGATAGACACCAAAAAGATACCCTTCTGATATGTAAAATCTGGTGCTAGTCTCCATGCTTACATACTCTCTCATTGCTCCCAACACTCCCAGCAACTGTAAATGACAAGAAACAAACCACCCACCAGACCAACCCCCAGATTACATCAGCTCAGCATTTAGGATGGGGTAGAACACATGGCCTATGAACCAACCTCCTATGTGCTGTATGCACATTCCCTGACAAATGACAGACGGGACACCCTGCATGATTAAGAAATTCACAAGTTCCCATTACTCAACCTTGAGCACACAATAAAGCCACAATTCCTGACCTAGTCAGGCAACTCTTCAGTTGTGGGAAATGGTAGAGTCTCTCTGAACTATTCTGGAAGGCTGCATTCATCCTAGACACTGCTGGCTGTGTTGCATTTCATGCTTTGTGGTGGGGGGAAAGGGACAGGCATCTTTTACAGTAATTGGAGAACTTTAGTGTAATTTCAATCTTAAAAATCTAAATAAACCATGACATTTATAACAGCTAGTCTGATACAGTGATACCGACATTCACAATCCAAAATATCCAATCAAAGCAAAATAAATATTAATACTAATGCAATTAATAACTGTTGCAAGATTTTTTTACTGTATTGTTTTCTTTTGTTGTTATGCTTACAGTCCAGATAGACAATACCAATACTCCTCAAGAAGAAAATATGAGGTATTACATCAAAGTGACAGCATCCCAAATTCTCCACCAGGATGAGTGTGGTGTTGATGGTGGCATTTTCTTTTCCTTAGTCTGGGATTCACTTGGGACTATTGGTGTGTATTTTCTAACACAACTTTTTTTTTATAAGTCTACAAGTCCCCTTTACATTTAAGTTACTATTTATTTCTTTTTAACACATATATTTTACATGTTAGATACTTGCTCTTTGTTCATTTTGTTACTCTTAAAAACACTTTGTCCAGATCTCTTATCTTTAACTGACTGCTGTTTATATTCCCAGTGCCATCCAGTGTCATCCTTTGCCTCTTCTGTTACCATGCTATGGCTGCACTCCCTTGCAGTGCCTCCTCCATCTCGCCTTTCAAAGGGCAGCACTGTGCACCCTGGTTTATCAACCTATTTGTTTTAAGGACTAAATATGCATAAAATAAAGAAATATTTTAAAGATCCTTTGAAAGTTTGGACTATTTAAATGATAAAGTCATTAGCCCACCAAAAGTTCTGCTCTTCGTGTTCACACATAAAATCAGAAATGCTAAAGGTACTATATATAGCATAAATGCTAAAGTATCAGTGCTACCCTATGTCAATTATTGATAGGTTAGCATGTGAAGCATTTTGTGATCTTCGTAGCTGTACAAGTTAAGATAGACAATCAATCATGTTAACTGAACAATATCTTATGTGCATCCTCTGTACAGAAAAAAACAAATCATGATGAATAGCAGGTTTTTAGTGTTCAGACAATGAAGTGTTAGACACAAAAAAGGGTAAGTAAAGTGATTTTATCCAAGTATTATTCTTTATTTTTTCTAGAAAGAAAGAAATACCACTTCTGCACCCTTGCTTCAAAAAAGATTGAAAAAGGAGGGAAGAAAGGGAAGAGGAGTCCCCACCCCAGCCATGGCTGAAGTTAGTGTTCTTCCTGCAGCGGTAGAGATGCCATGGCGTGAGACACGCTGTGCTGTTGAGAGAAGCATATTGCCCTACTTTGTATGCCCTGCTCTATGCAAGACAAATTGAGAAGTTACAGCTTAGCCCAGTCCAGAATTTTTCTGGTTCATATGTGCTTGTGAATGTAGTCAATAATGACATCACACAGGAAAAAAAAAAAGATACTTTAAAAGTGGATGGTGAAGCAAGAAAACAGCAACAAAACCTATAAGAGGACAAAGAGAGAAGCTGAAATTAAAAGAAAAAAATAGTTTTGCTTTTGGAATACACTTTGAAATGTAATGACTTGAGGCAGATGTAACACCTGGTTCTGTGCAAAAGCAGATTAATCTGCATCCCGTGATATCTTCAAAACGTGTAACAAAACTGAAGAGAAACTTGAAGGCCATATTATTTCTGTTTGGTATTCAGTTGTGCCTGAAATTAGGTCTGCTTGATAGGTAATGAATTCCTGATGAGGTCTGAAAACATTTAATAAAATATTAGTTTTAGTGTAATTATTTCACATTTCAGTTTCTCAGTAGTATTTCAGAGATGCTTACTTGTATACCACCTGCTACTTCCATTTTGACATGCCATCCCTTAAACTTTGGTCCACAAGAACAAGGAGCTAGCATTTGCTTTTGGGGAAGTAAGGAGGACAGGGGAAGTGCTAGAGAAGCACACATTAACCTATCACCAAGCTAATTTATCTCAAATATTAGAAAATAACAAGATTTTTTTTCCCCCCCAGAGGAAAAAGTCTCAAAATACTCATAGTTGCAATAGTTTGGAAAGACCTATCTGAAGCACATGCACATCACTCATGGCCACCTTCCACCAGCTGCAGGTATTATGATGCATCTTGCAGATAACTGGCCCATGGAGAACATGACTGCTTAGCAAGTACACAGAAACACACCTTTTCAATACACTTGGTAAAATCAGGAGTTAGGACTTTTTGTTATTTTCACGAGAAAAAGAAAGAAAAATGTCACTTTTCACAAGCTTACAATCCCCTGTATAAAGGTTGGGAAGTGCATTGCAGTGTTCCTTTTATCTTTTTAGGACAGAACATTTGTACCAATACCGTAACAAGAAGTATTGCAAGAAACTATAAAGTCAATATTATAATTGAAAGGGAAGAGGCTTAGCAGGGAACCAATATAAAAGATGTAAGGTTTTAAATTATTAGTGCTGGAAGCATAGAAGTGATGCTGATCTGCAGTTGAACACTACATTCAATGGAATATAAAGGAAATAAGAATGGACCGAAAGAAAATGCTGAACAAGCGCTTTTCTTGTATGTCACCTAACCCTCAAACCACTAAAAATTATTGCTTTATTTTTGGCACATCCTCTCTCACATAAGTTCAAAATCCAACACAGGTGTGTTCCTGCAAATGGCTGACAGAAGTTATACTTTTAATCACCATTTATTTCTAAAGCTGATCTCAATCCAAGAGCTGCTCTGAAGTGACACACCAAATCACACATTGTATCATTTTTGTATCCGCAAAATTACCCTGTAATTGCTGCATATTTCAATAACTGAAATTGCCATTTGGAAAAATGATGCCTGTAAACAATTAGTTGGATTATTTTTGTGAATATATGCTGTGTAACTACTATGTCTTTAGGTCACAAAGTACAACCACGTGGGAGAAAAGAATAGACATCAATTTTCTAGAGATTCTGATTTAGACTCATATTGCTTACAGAAAGAATCAGAACACAGAGCCAAATAAATAACTTCAGTTGTTAATTTCTTCCATTTTTCAGTAATTTTACGGCCAAAAATAATTACTAATAAACAAAACAAAATAGAAGATATTTAAAATAATTTTAAAAACCAAAACATATGAGGTTTAAAATTTGCAAGTTAATTTTGAAGTTTTCCCTTGTTCTTAAGAATTGTACTTGTACTTCCCTTGGACTTAAGAATTTTACCAGTTGGTCAAAATTCAGCACTGTGCACAGAAAAGTATAGATAAACTACCTAGTGTATCTTTTCAAAACCTCATTTATCTCTTAAACATGGTACTTGTTCTTTTTTAGAGTTGCAAGTACTTTAACAAATAACATAAATGTGAAGCTCATTGCTACTTGTGAAACATTTTCTATTCAGCTTTTAATCTCTTTTAATAGATGATAGAAGTGTAAGGAACAAATGCAGAGTTGGCCTAACAAGATGACATGGGCATCAGTTCCCAGGCTGCAATTCATATCAGTAAGCACTGGGGTTTCTTTAACATTATCAAGGTTAAAGAATTACAGTTGCAATGAACATTGTGACATCTGCAGGTGGTAGTCATTGGGGTTTTTATAATGACTGTAAAGAATATGCTGCCTATATATACGTCTGTATATATACATAGGTATACATAACAGTCAGCACATTCCTTTTTCAGAATATCTAATGATATAAATTTACAGTACATAATATTTAATCTATTGCAGTAAAAATCCTGTTTGTCAAATGCCATTTCTCACATTTATAGAAGTAACTGGCCTGGTCAGGTGAAAAACAGAGTTGAAGGAGATCAGGCAGTAAGTAACTACAAGTCTAACAACATATTAGAAGTAGTTAAGTATTAACTAAGCATTAATGAGTCCAAGACTAGTTAACTGTTACCAGGGGACAAAATCCAGGCAAGTAAATATTTCAAACCTTTAAAAGAAAGGCATTTCTATGGTACTGAAGACTAAGGACATGATTCAAAGAAGCAGCTCTATTCAGGCCACTAAGTAATAGCTTATGGGTGGTATAGACAACTAGTCCCAGATCAATCAATCAATCCAATTATTGATCAGTTCTATACAGTTGCAGTAATGACCAAAACAGTTAACATTTGTCAGAAATTAAAAGGCTATATTATTTCATGCTGGATACTACCTTTTAATACGCAAAGAGGACACACAAATCCTAAAGAGAAAGGACACTGAAATACCCCTTAAAAATATATTGATTTCCAGTGAAGGCAGAAAAATATACTATGAAGCATTGTATTTTGAAGGAGATGTTTCTGAAAGGAGATAGTTCAAAAATATCTTATGTAAGTTCTGATATAATATGTGCTTGCAAAGTTTGCAAGGAAAGAAGTAGGGTGCAGGCTGATACCTTAAGGCAAATCGCTTTTACTGTGGTGTAGAAAGCCACAATTTCTGGGAAGCATCTGCAAACAAAATCCAGGAGTATAATTCCCTTGCAGTCTGTCTTGTTGCTGCCTGCAACCACATGACAGAAATCTTTTTCTTACATAAAGAACACATGCTGAGGAAAAAGACTTTCTTCCTGAGCTCCACTGACAGACCAGAGCAGAAAAGATGACACTACAAATTCCACCACCCCACATGTCCTCCCATTCCTCCTTCTTTCCCCCCTGCCTTATATACAGAGCATGATGTCACATGGTCTGGAATATCCCTCTGGTCAGTTTGGGTCACCTGTTCTGGCTGTGCCTCCTCCCAGTTTCCCATGCACCCCCACCCTTCTCACCATGGTGGCAGTACAAAAACCAAAAAAGGCCTTGGCTCTGTGTAAGCCCTGCTCAGGAAGGACAAAACCATCTCTATTATCATCACTATGTTCAGCACAAATCCAAAACAGAGTCCTATACCAGGCACTGTGAAGAAAATTTGGCTGCTACCCCAGCCAAAACCAGCACAGTTTTGTTTCTGAAAACTATGACAAAATTATTTTTGTCATCCTCTTTATCTGTATACGCGCTTATATATGACAGTCACTATGAACAGTACAGAAATTTCCCCTTGGAGCTATGTTCCTGAAAATTACTAAACCATGCAAAATCCTTTTTATTTATGGGAAGGTTATGGAAAAAAACCAAACAAACCAAACAAAATAACAACAAACAACCTAGAAAAAATACATTAAATTTCTGGAGATTATAACTAGTTTTGAAAGCAGCCTTACTACTGCAGTCATCACTGAAAAAGAGAGATGCCCTCTTATTATTGTAATTTCCTACTTCAGGCTGCAGATACTTGTTGTTCTGCACTTATATGCTAACTTAATATACCTGAACACTATTAACTACACTTTACTTTCCTTAAAAGGTTGTAGCTATACTGCAATGCAACTATAAAATACTTTAGTTAAACCACAGCTGCTATGCAAATGTATCTTTCAAAGTACTTTTTTGAATTTCAGTGACTAAGTCAATATATAATATCTCTTAATGATACCTGAAAATATAATAACATACAATAATATTTTACATAATTCTCTCTATATTACATATTTCCTATATATTACATGTTTATAGTATATAATGTATAGTGTTTATTAGGAGTATATATTTTGGAAAACAAAAAACGTCTAAAACCTAATTGAACAAGAAAAAATTAGTATTCTTTGATTTTAAATATGCTATAAAATGTAAGTAACTGCTGTTTGTGATTACATGTTCATCTTAAGCAACCATATGTTTCTGGTGAAATGAAACACTTGTAAATATAGATACCTTTGTCTCTCAGCAATGGCTATTCAGGACTGCATACTCACAACTATTCTTTCAGTTATTCTCAGAGCTTTATATCACTCTGTCAAGGTTTCTTTTTGCTAGTCTCACAAGAGGGTTTGGAAAATTGTGGGATGCATACTTGTCTCAGTGCTCAGAGCTATATATAGTATACATAGCTATTGTACCTCTGAAATAAATAATATTCACTTTCACACATGGACATTATTTTCAGTATACGGTGAGTGGGCCATTGTATTGTGTTTGAGTGACAAGGTTTGGTAATGTGGGGATACAAGGGGTGGCTTCTGTGAGAAGCTTCCCACATGTCTGGTAGAACCAATGCCAGCTGGATCCAAGACTGACCTGCCACTGGCTGAAGCCAAGTCCATCAGCGATGGTCGTGGTTCTTCGTGGATAACAGATTTCACAAGGAGGGCAAAAAGCTACTGCACAATTGCAACCACAGAGGAGTGAGAATGTGTGAGAGGAACAGCTCTGCAGACACCCAGGTCAGAAGTGTCTGGAGGTGGAGGGGCAGGAGCCCATGGTGCAGACCATGGAGGATCCCACACCAGAGCGAGTGGATGCCCAAAGGAGTCTGGCACGCCATGGGAAGCCCTTGCTGGAGCAGGCTCCTGAAAGGAGCTGTGGCCCTAGGGAGAGAAAAGCCCATGGTGGAGCAGTGTTTCTGGCAGAATGTGTGACCCCATGGGAGCCCACAGTTCCTGAAGCACGCTGTCCTGTGGAAGGGACCCATGCTGGAGCAGTTTGTGAAGAACTGTAAGCCATGTGAAGGGCTCGCATTAGAGAACTCCCTGAAGAACTGTCTCCCATGAGAGGAGCCCCACACTGGAGCAGGGGAAGAGTGTGAGGAGTCCTCCCCCTAAGGGGGAAGAAGCGGCAGAAGCAATGCATGAAGAATAGAATGCAACCCCCATTCCTAATCCCCCTGCACTATTCTGGGGAAGGAGGACAAGAAATCAGGAGTAGTACTGAACCCATGAAGAAAAAAGTGGTAGAAGGACAGTTTTAAGATTTGGTTTTATTTTCTCATTACATTTCTTTGATTTGATTGCTAATAAATTCTTTTACTTGCCTCAAGTCAACTCTGTTTTGCCTTTGGCACCCAGTGACAAATCCCCCTGCCTTATCTCTTTTTATATTTTCTCTCCCCTGTCCAGTTGAGGTGATGCCTTGAGGTGGCCACCTAAAACACAGAGCCTAGACAAAAACAAGAGAATAAAAGTAGATATTTATTTGAAGGGCCTTCAAAAGTACACCCTGGGCAGTCAAAAGGCTACACCCAAGATGGATGCTGGGTCACAGGTTCTTCGCACTTTTAGAGGTTTGGTCCATTTGGATATCAGGGTTAATTCCCCAATTATAATCNAAGTTAAAACCTAAGGCATCAGAGGAGGGGAGTGATAGAGCAGTTTTGGTAGGCACTTGGCATTGAGCCAAGGTTAACCCTCTACAGCCATTAGTGAACCATTTTTTCTTGTATTCTTTTCCCTATCTTCGTTTCAAAAGACAATAGTGAGCTTACAGTCATTATATATTTTAAAAGTCAGTAGTTCAAACATGAAACATCAATCAGGTCCCTTTTTTAAGCAATTCAATAACTCCTCATTAGAAAAATACAGAAGGAAAAACATTTGGGGCACTGTCATTCCCTTTTGCTAAATCAGGCTGAATTCTACACTGAAATTATCTATTGACAGCTAATACTGCTCTGCAGTGGTTTGACCAATTCACCACCATCATTGTGACCCAGTTCAAACTCCTGTATTCAGAAGAAACACATAAGAGAAAGTACTTTCCTTGCAACAGACAGGGAGTAATTTAATTTAGCAATTGAAAGAAATAATACATCAATTAAATGAAAATTGTTTGGAAATTAGCCTTTCATGATACATGATAGAGATGTATTTTTATTTGATGGAATTGTCTGCATTCTGTTAGGGTCTCAAATTGTCTTTGTCTCTGTTGAATGATCTCATACTGGTGTCAGGAAAAAATATCTTGGCTCTCTCCTGGTCACAGAATAAAGTTAGCCACATCAATGATCAAGACCAGCCACACATTTATCTTCCTGCTCAAAGCTGCTATGACCAGAAGCAGAACTGCTTGAGAGGAAGCACTGAGCAATTTCAATTACATGGTTTGTTTTACCTTACAAGTTCCCTTCCCCCAATCCTAACTAAACAGCTGATCCTCTCTGTCCACTGACATTGTTTTACTGATTTTATATCCAGCATTAGTCATAAATTCCCAGTAAGGCAGCATTCCACCATGCCCTGTCTTTCACATCCTTCTCCCAAGTATTTGACTTCACTGTCTATAAAGTCTGATAGTTTCTTCTGGTTTTGTCTTACTAGTTTAGTCCCAGGTCAGTTTTGGCCAATCAATTTTCCCCTTCTATGGTCTGTGAGTTTCTCATGTTATCATATTTGAAGTCTAATTTATGGTTAGGAACAAGTTTTCTTACAATATTTTAGTCTAAAAATAAGTATTTGCTTGCACATCAATTGAAAGGAAGAAAGCTAGAAGAAACCTGAGACATTTTACCTGAGAATTAGGTAAAATTTCCCTCAGCTTCCCTACTTACCTTCTGCCTTACTGGTTTGGTTCCCATCACTGTTGCGTTGCAGCTCCCGTCACACTGCTTCAGTCTGTGTGTCCATGTATGGAAAGTTACTTCTTTTTCTGTGTCAGATGCAGCTCTGCTTCAATTTTTACAGCTCTTCAGAGAATTGAGCTTTCCATTTGAACTCAAAATAGTGAATGTTCTGAAGTGAACAGGAATTGAAAATCATCTCCATCATTTGCTATAGCTCATTTTACTCCTCACTCCTCAAACAGTGAAAAGTGGTATTTCAATTATATTTCTGTCTTTTTCATTAACATTTCATGATTTTGTCTACATGAGTTTCCATTTGAAGACCACAGGAATTCACATTTTTCCTTCAGAAGTTCTCAGATAGTTTCCTGAAATATCCCATCTTTAAGCCTGATAAATCCATGAACTTTTCTATGTAATCTACACCCTATTGCTCAAATGTGAGGTCAAACATTATTTATTGTCACCCTAACTGAAGATCTGAATAATCTAATCAAAATAGAGGAAATGGTTATCCTTAGTCCAAATACCCCTTTTTTCTCAAGTTACTCTACCTGTTCCAGAAGCTCTCAGAGACCTGAGGCAGGTATCAAGGGTTTCAATAAATTGTTCTACTTGTACAGTAAATTCTAATTCAATCCATAACTAGAGAAATTAAAAATTCTTTCTTGCAAGAATATCGTCTAAAGTTTGTTCAGAGGGCATACTAAGACAGAATTCCTGATGCATTAATCTTGTAGTCTAGTCCTCATTTTGAGTTATATTGATGATTCTTAGAACCCTGAGGTGAGCTTGAGGTCAACACTGTTGAGGTCCTTCAGGTTTATGGTGCACTTCCCTTGCATTATCCTTGTTCCTATTAGCTTCCTGTTTTACTCATATTTCTTATTCACCTTGACTGATGGCACCCCTACTAAAGACTGGTTCTGCAATTGCTTCAATTTTGCTGTCCCTTCAATAGCTACACATTTCTGCTTATCCCTTTTCTGGTGCTCCCAAGCGTCCATTCAGAGCCAGCTAAGTTCAGAAGCATCCACATGTGATTTAGAACATGACTGACAACACTCATGCTTTAAGGATTCCTCTGTGACTAGTGCCATCCTACAGACGGACTCCTTCCTTTCATCTGCCGTGTCTCCTCCTTCCACACATAATTTCCAGGTCTCTCAGCATTTGAGGAACTGCTTGTTCAAGAAGTTCTCACAAGGCTACATAGTTACTCATAATAGATTTCCTTCTTATCTGGTTAGTAACTTTCAAAACTTTCTGATAATCTGGAGTCATCAGATGTGATTCCTTGTGTTTTCTCCCTCTTTATCATTCCTTATTTGTTATGCTTGTTGTTGCATGCATATATATTATGCATATATATATATACATAAATATGTGCAAATACCTTTAAAATAGGAAGCTGAATTATGCAAGATTGAGACTTCATTTTCTGAATGGAAGTTTTCAAACATAGTTAGAGATTTTGTACCTCCCATTTTTGGTGGCATTTCAAAGTATAGATTAAAATCTTAATTTCAGTCTCAGAAATTCAAGTCTGTTCAAATGTTTCAACTTGAAAGACTTTTAAAAAACCTTAATTTTTTGCAACAGTGACACAGTCCTGGATGGATCTTAAGTTGTTATTATAACCGATTGGTCACAATAGTAACTTCAGTTACAGTTACTAGGAGTTGTGTTTTAAATGTTTGAGCTATGTCAAGATATTTTTTTTCATATCATGAAAAGCATCTGAGTTCTTGGCAACTTTTTTCCTCTTTTGTCTGTCATTTTGAACTGAGCTGTGTAAATGATGTTGCCAAGGTCAAGAGCTAGCAACATAACTGATATATAAAGAAAATTTGAAAAAAAGAGAAACCCCACAAAGCTTCGTCAGCTTTTACCTCTTCTTAATTTACTATTTGTTTACTGAAGAATATGTTATAACTTACAATAATAATAAAGAAAAATAGGTTTATATTCTAAATATGCCATTATATCTGTGCATCAAAACACTGGCCAATAAACTTATTTGGCTTTTTTTATTTTTTTCAGGAAATACTTTACAAATAATGTAATCCATAAAGTAAACCTACTATCAAAATACACAATCTTTTTAAGTTTTATTCAATATGCCCAAAGGAAAACATTTGCACCTTCTTCCTTTTTAAAAATTTTCTTTCTTAAAAATAAATATATTTTTTGAAGAAAGAAAGGAAGAAAAGAAAGGCTTCGTATTATTTTTTTAAATATAGGAAAACAATGTATTTTTAAAACTAAGTTTTAAGAACTTTAAAGAATAAATTCGGAAAATATTTTCTAGTGATGAACATGTCTATGCACATGTCTATGTACAATATATTCTGTTCTGCAAAATTCTTTTTCCTGCTTAAAAAATACCTTAGTTTTGGGGATTTTTTTCTTTTTAAGATAACTTGGTGTGAATACAGAAGTGATTCACCTGGCACAGTACAGCTGCTTGAAGATTAATGAGTTGCTTCATTGGGTTCAAGCTTTCCACTTGTTTCAGCTACACGTTAGTGGTACAATTAATTTCACAACACTAGGGTTTTGTGACCCAGAACTTCCTATGGAATTCTACTATGATAGGTATTCTTTAATTAAACCTTTAAAATGTCACCAATGTTGCATTCTACAAGTGAAATGCAAAAATACCTTCAAGGTTTACAAAATCTTTATTATTCAGTGGGTGAAGTAATAGGACACAGAGAAATCCTCTAGGCTGATGATTTCTAAGTCTGTTTAGCTTGAAAAGGCTGCAGATATTAAATGAAGATACTTTTACAAGTTGACTGTGAAAGATTTGTCACTTCAAGGTTATCAAGGTGAAACAAAGCAATAGTTCATTCACCCTGTAATATAATCTTTCATATTCTTAGTGTTGGAGACCATCATATACTTCAGTTTTCAACTGAAAGTCTCAGCATGGGACTATTTCCATTCACCCTGTGGCATTCTTTTAAGGTGGGAACAGAAGTTAAATCTCCGTCTGACTGTGCTGTGAAGTCCAGGCTGCGTGCCACTCTTGAACACACAAACATTTTTTATTTTTCCTTTCTAAAAGTATATCAAGGTTTATGACCTTAACATGGAAGTTAAAATAATTTGCTCTTTCTTCAAGACAAGGGGAAAAAGATTTTTCATAACTGCCCTTCTGTGGCTAGCAGGCTGATGGAGGTGACTCTCCCCTCTACTCTGCTCCTATGAGACCCCTCGTGGAGTACTGCATCCAGCTCTGGGCCCCCCAGTATAAAAAGGACACTGACCTATTGGAGTGGGTCCAGAGGAGGGCCACAAAAATTATTTTTCCTATGAGAAAGGCTGAAAGAGTTGGAGTTGTTCAGCCTGGAGAAGAGTAGGGTCTCTGGAGACCTTATAGCAGTTTTTCAATATATGAAGGGGGCTTATAAGGAAGGTAGAGAGAGACTTTTTACCAAGGCCTCTAGTGACAGTATAAGGAGTAACAGTTTTAAACTGAAAGAGGGTAGGTTTGACTGAATTTTAGAAAGAAATTCTTTATGAGTGTGGGGAGGCACTGGAACAGGTTTTGCAAAGGAGTTGTGGATTCCACATTCCTGCAAGTGTTCAAGATCAGGTTGGGTGGAGCTTTGAGAAGCTTAATATAGTGGATGATGTCAATGTCAAAAGCAGGGTGGGTGGGACAAGGTGGGTCTTTGAATGTCTAAATGGTGCTATGATTCTATGACTCTTTTTTCTACATCAGTATTTGATTACAATATTTAAAATGCTGAGCACCACCTTATTAGTTTCTTTATTTTAATATTTTCTACTTTAAATAATTTATCTTAATACTGTTCTTCTTTGGCTAAAATAGCACCATCCCAGAATGTAACTGAATCCATTCTTATTTTTAGAACACTCTATTTACATGTTTGGTTATATCTAAAAGATGGGACTACTAAAGTTAAGACTGATGTACTACTCACCTCTATCAAATGTACCAACCACTAATTAACACGGTATAAACTGACATGGATTATACATGAGCTATCGAAGTGTAGTTTCCCATGTGGAAGAGAAACTACATTAATCCATGTTACTCAGATCCTCAAAACAAATGTATTGATATTCATAGCTCATTTTCTTACTCCTTGTGATTCCTTCCAGCCTGACCAATTCTATGATTCTGTGATTCTGTGACTTTCAGCATATACTCTCTCAGATTCATTGTCTGAAGTGTCTGGGTAAGAACCTCATATCTTGCAATTCAATGGTTTCAAGGAGTTGAGACATCAATATTAGTAGATCCCTGAAATGTGGGTACAAATACGATAAAAAGAGAGAAAAAGTAGACCTAGTACATGAAACATTATTCTAGACTGGACCTGTCTGAATATGATCTACAAGTTTTTGGAATGAGGCTGCTATTTCTGTTAGGTCTGTGGTGGGTGGATGCACTTCTCAAACAAAACATTTGCTAAACATCTAGATTTTTTAATCTATTATTTATATTCATACCTGAAAAAGGAAAGATTCTGCAACAAGAAACCGGGTAAGAACTAGGAAATCTTTTGATAGAAGACTTCTATCTAGACAACCATTTTCTGATCTTTTCTCATCCTGACTGTAGGTTCCACATATCTATTCTGGTCTCAGTCACAAAATTCTCAAGCTTCAAAAAGACTTCTTTGAAGCAAGCCTTTGAGATAACTAGAATAACTAACTTTGAGGTGGTTATTTGGTCACTGAAGAGAGAAAAGTGGTCACATTCTTTTTCTTATGCCTTCTTTTTCTGCAGTCTATTATTTCAAAGCTCGAAATGCTGTTCTTTTTGTAACTTACTGAGTGAAAGATTCATAGCTTTCATTTGAATGATATCATTAGTCACATAAGAGAAGAGTGACTAAGACAAAAAGAGAGAGAGTTTCATGGGGAATAAAAAGTCATTATATCCTAGTCACAAAGTTCTAATCCGAAAGAGTACCTACAGTACCCTACAGAAACGCTTGTGAAGTGCTCAGCCCAAACAAATCTCCCATGGTTGTCCTTTGAATTCTTTATTTATAGTTTCTGTTGCATGCATATTTAATCAGACTTCTCACTTCTGTATATGCAAAGGAAATTTTAAATATAATATGCTCTATAGAAAGGAAAAGGACCCATTAACTCACTTCCAAAGCTGATGATTAAATTTTCAGAAAATACCTTATCTGAAATGGAGTTGATCATAACAGTCTCCTATCAAAAACATTCATGATCAGCATCTTGTGCCACAAAACAACATATTGCAGCCACTATCTAGATATTTAATTAATAATGTCAGTTTAATCTAAATATTTACTAAATATTTTACTCAGTTTTAATGAATACTCATTATCCTATACAGTTTACTCATTATCATTTGTAGCTGGCCTAAAAAGGGAAAGGAAAGATAATACAGAAGGTATAAACTAGACTTTTAATATCAATGTGATTTTAAAATAACTACCTACCTTCATCACCAAAGTGGTTTACAGACCAGACTCCTCATGAAGTCTTCATGTATATATCCTTGGGAAGTCTTTCTCTATGGTATTTGAAACAAATGAAAAAGGAAGCTGAATAACATTTCTTCATTCACAGAAACTTGCATATTTCTGAGATTCTGCAAGGAATCAAATGGACTGTGCTCTGTTGGCTTCCTTTCTTTAGACTTGCACTGAATCTGTACCATCTAAACACCAACTGCTTGTTCTAAACTATGAAAATTTAACTGATTATAACTGACACACTTGAAGGTTTGTTATTAAACCTGTGCAATTTTCCATCAAACTGCAGCAATACTTTTATATATTCATAAGAGTTGTAAAAACTTTGCATTATAAAATTTCCTTATTAATATTTTATTAAGTCCTCATATTTTAGTACACTTATTTTGCCTTTTAACACTATTCTTGTCTCTTTCTCTAATTTTTGTTCTGCTCAACGACTACAAATCTACAAAAGTGTAAGTTCATAACAGGTTATAGGACTATGGACACAGTGCAACTCTCATCTACAATTTCTAATTTTTTTCAAATTTAAAAGTTATTTTTGCCTTAAAAATGCCACTAAGCTTGCATTACAGCCACCTTCCGTTGCTTCTGGATTCTTTCTGTGCCCTTTTTTGACCAGATACTAACTGTTTGACAGGGAAGTCACTGCTAGCAGAACTTCTCATGTCATAAACTTTAGAATATTTACAGTGTAGGCAAACAACTGAGGCAATTCCAAAGGAAAATGTATGTTTTTTAATCTGTCAGCTTTATGGTTCTTCTCAGTATTTAAGAATCTCATTGTTTGAGTTAAGTGGTCAGTCTTGAGAACATTCCAAAAACTGGTGCTTGAACATGCAATTGTGATAAAAAGCAGGCTTATTTTTTGATACTTTTTAATGCTGTCATGAGTACATGAAATAGTTTTTATTGATGTGTTGCATATGTTGAAGTATATTGATACAAGATTAACAGACATCTCAGGATCCTGCAAACACTTTTGCACTTAAATAGCTCAGTTGGCTTAAATGAGACTAATCAGCTGTATAAAGTGATTCACAAGCATAACTCTTGCAGGGATATACTCTGCATTTAAATGTATGAACAAATACTTCTGTTGTATGACCCCTAATGCTTAAATGTCTCAGGAATTCTTGTCTGGATTACCTTTTTAAGCACTTACTGAAGAATACAGTTCAGAAACATATCTGTTCTTAAATAAATGACTTTTTTATCAAGAACAAATGGCCTGCAACATCTTGATTTGAAGCCCCCTTATTTTTGTAGCACAACAGCACAATGAAAAATTAAATAAAATAGGATATCTCATTCAGAGATGTCATGCACACTGACATTCTCATAAGGTGCTAAAAAGCTTTTTAGAAAATACAACTTCTTAGATATTGCCTACTTACAACCTGATCTTGGGTGTTGCTTACAATTCTGAATCAAATGCATGATCTAAATTCTATTATTTGAAATTAGGAAGAAAACAAATACAGTTGTCTAAAAACATTTTCTGCAAAACAAAACATTTCATGTAAGTCCGTTTCAGTTTGCTTTAAAAGAATAATTTCAAATATAGCAGGGGATGAATAAAATTGTAGCATTTAAACCATTATAGGAAAATGTATAGCATTAAAAATGAAAAACTCTTGCAATTGTTAAGGTGAAATAAAATAAAAAACATTACTTTTAGATAGAGATCTAAATTGATAACGGAAGCTGTAAGATGTTCTCTTCTGTGACAGCAAAAAGTTCAACTTCATGAATCAGGAGTTTCATTCAATTTTTTCACTGTTATGAAAGAGGTCATTTTGCCAGTTTCGTTTCTATCATAAAGACTGTGTATACCTTCAGTATGTTATTTCAAAGTTGTTAATATTGTGGTAGTGCAATCAATAAAACCCCCAAAATATCAATTTTTCATGGAAATAATTCATATTTTGTTCAGATTACTTTATTGTACTTCAGTTGAGAGATCTGAAATGTAAAAAAATGTAGAGAACATCTCAACCAAAATTTTAAGCTTGGCTATAAAAAAATTTAGTAATAATTCTCACAGGCATTTCAGCAATTTCATGTATTTCAAATACATAATTCAGTAATAGAACATTGCAATTCCTTCCCTTAGCTTCTTCTCCTTCCAGACAAATAGCAATGTATTCATACTGTGTAAGCTGCAACAATTATGCTTCATACTGTTGTTAACTCTGTTAGAGATCTGCGTGATAGATTGGAGAATGGTGGCATTTAAACTCTTTTTTTAAAAGTATCCTTATGTGGTGCCTTAATCAATTATTGTAATTTGTAAAGGGTTTCAAAATAAATTCACAATTTCACTGTACTCTGTGTTGAACTTTAGAGCTGACTGTTTACATAACAGAAAATCATAAACAGACAGAAAGCTTTGACCAACTAAACCTTTGTTACTAATGATCTGTAAAGCACCTATGCAGCTTTGATAGCAAAACAAGTCTTACTCCATTACACACTGGGTCAGCAGCTATGTCCTCTCCCTTTTAGCAACATTTCTGAAGGTTGAAGAATGCAGGTAGCGTTCCTACCTACATTCCTAGTGCTTCCAAAGACAAAAAGGTATATCTTGAAATCATTTGCGTCTGTTGACCTACCTACATAAAATCCATATGTAGGAATTCTTCTTTAAAGCAAATTACCTCTGAAGGTTTTTAATATCCATATTCCATATACATTTCATTTCGTTTTATATTTCTGGGGAGGGGAGAAGGGAGAAACCACCGAGAGTTAATGACTGAAACTTTAAGGTAAATTTAAAACATTGATAATTCTTTATGAAAATCAATCATCTTGAATATATGTTTCTCTTAAACATGTTGCACTTTGGAGTAAATTCTTTTCTCTAGCAAAGACTTTAAAACACAGCTCTCTGAAGACAGACTTCTAAGTGAGTATGCAGGTTACAGCCAATCTAAAATGTATTTTGATCTTAAATAGAGAATGAAATATAATGACGGTTGAGATGTGTTCAACACTTCTGAGACTTGTACTGTTCAGTTGCTGTCTATAAGAGCACCTCTGAGAAACGAAGCTCTTAAAATTTAAGCAGTTATCACTATAATGTATCAGTTTTTTAGGATGGTAGTATTTCATGAATACCATTTTTCTAGGTGTTTGGCCAGATGTTGCTCTTTCTTTCATGTGACTCTGCTGATTTAAATACAAAAGTCGTCTATTCCACCACTTGATGCAACTGGGGAAAAAAAATAAATTGTTGCTCTGCAAGTTCTCTTAATCCAGAGTTCAGCATCCTCTGCTCTGAAGGGAGTTTGAATTTCAACCTGGCAAAAAAATAATTAGAAAAAAAAGATTGTTGCCATTTGAACAATAGAATGTCAAAATCTGCCATATTAACATTATTCTAAAATATTCAGCCCTGAAGCAGTTCTAGCAAACTTTAAATATGCTGAATAGGAGATGTAACAGAGACCAGGTGGGCTTCCAGCAGCAGGAGGCAATATAGGAGAAAAACAATCAGAAACTTAAAATGTATAGTTTAGGATATTTTCTACAGAGATTTTTTTACAACTCTCTGAAGTCAGCACCTGCAATTTTCTCCTCTTCAGCATTTACTGAGACTTCTGCAGAGCTAGTAAAGGTAATTATTTTATTTGAAATTCTTCCACAATCTCTAGCGCTCTTGCTGTTATCAGTTCTGCCACTCAGCTCTCCTGATAAGGAGTCTTGTTTATTAGGCAGAAAGAAAGGTAGTGCTTCTAAAGTTACACCTAAGAACACCCTCACTATGGTACAGTATTTTGTTTTTTTATTTCTTTAGGCTTTTTTAAAGTGAGTTCTCTTCAGTATTATTAATTATTATATATTGAGAGCTGTGAATGCTGTTAATGTGTTTGGCATAATGTAGACATTATGGAAAATGAAGAAGGGCTCGACAGTGAGGTGTTACAGACTGATACAGGGTATATGTATATAGTGATTTGATAACATTTTAATTTTCTCCATTTCTATAAATGAAGGAAAACAAAGCTGCAATTGATGTTTAAAGATCTATTCTTGGTGGTGAAAATAGAATCGACTTCTTCCAAATAGAATTATAGCACATGAAAGAGAGGAATAATCTTAATTTTGGCTTTAAAACTCTTATAACATAATAATCCAGAGATGTAAGGATTGTCAGACAAAACAAAATAAGCTCCTGAGACAATAATCCATACTTTTCAGCAAAATGCTCCTTTTTCAAAGTAAAGAAGCACATTCTGCTTGAATCTTTTCAAGTCTATCTGGGCAATATATTGGGAAGCATCCAATATTGAAGGATAAAGGAAAGAATTTTTCTACTTCTACTGTGTTCCTTTCTGAATAAGGATTCAGGTTAAGCACCTCCAAATGTTTGCAATTCTGTAAAAGTGACAGAAATTCTAAACTCTTTCAAAAAATGTAGAATTCTCATTCTACATTCTTTCAAAAATAATTGGCATCCAGTTTTCAATGCATTTCACTAACTGCTCATCAAGCCCTTATTTCAGCTGCTTTTCAATGAGAATGTTATGGAAGTCAGTGTCAAAGACCTTCCTGAAATCTGGCTAGTCAGAATCCACTGCTCTCTACAAGTCTGGGCATTTCATCATCGAATGATTTAGGTGGGAAAAGACCATCAAGATAATCAAGTCCAGCCTACCACTGCCCAGTCCACAAGCAGGCTATGTCCCTAAGTGGAACATCCATGCATTTTTTGAAGACCTCTAGGGATGGTGTTTCAACCACTCCCCTAGGTAGCCTGTTTCAATGACTGACAATCTTTTCAGTGAAGAAATTTTTCCTAGTATGTAATCTAAACCTCTCCTTGGTGCAACTTGAGGCTATTTCCTCCTCTCATTTGTTACACAGAAGAGGAGATAAATGCCTACCTCACTACCACATCCTTTCAGTTGCAGAGAATGATAAGGTCTCCCCTGAGCCTCCTTTTCACCAGGCTAAACAACCCCAGCTCCCTCAGCGAATCCTCATAATATTTGCATTTCAACCCCTTCACCAGCTCTGTTGCCCTTCTCTGGACCTGCTCCAGGTGCATTGATGTCAAAACCAGAAGAGGAACTCATTTTATCAACTTTTATAAAAATAAACTTATCATAAAAACTTTCTTTGACAGGGCACCTTCACATTTTCTTCTATTATGAAGAATGAATTATGGATACAGACTAAGAGTTCTGTCACACCCCAATTACCTCATTTCCAGCTGACTACTCATGACTGCATCTGTGACTGAATTAGAAAATATCTTGCAGGCTAATGAGATCTTGGTTAAGTACACTGAAGCTGGACAAAGGAAACCATCTTCTTTTTTTAACCATGTTTAATAAAAATACATTTAACCCATCAAAAAGAAGTAATGGGGATTGTTTTCTAGATGCTCTGTGGATTTTAAAACAACTAATGAATTTCCTATTTCAAACTCATGGTATCACTAATTCAGATTTTTTCTTCAAGAGGAAAAGGAAATTTTCCCTTCCTTTTCAGAGGAGTTGTAATGACAGAATAGTTCAACAGATGAAAAGAAGTATAAAAAATCCCTGTAAGTACCATGTATAAATTCTCAGCATGTAGTGACATATAAAAAAGTGTGTTCTTTCCAAAAAGAACATGGTAATTTTACCTCGAAACACTAATATTAAAAAGGCATAGGAAGAAGGTTGAATTAACTTTTTATATTTAATCTAGGAAAAGTTCTCTTGGTTTCTTTTCCTGAAAAAAAAAGAAGAAAAAAAGACAAAAATTATAGAACACTGAGATATTTATGTGAAAATTTCAAGAAATTTCATTTCCAAGTACTGAACAGATTAAAAGTATAATATTCCCATAATAAAAAAATGTAAGAAGACTAAAATATATACATTAAGGAATTGGTTTTTCCTTTTTCAACTCACATGACATCTTTCTACTGTGATATCAGATTGACAAAAAGTACAACCACAGAATCATAACTTGTCTGGGTTGAAAAGGAACTTTGAAAGTCATCTAGTCCAACTCTCCTGCAATGATCCCAGACATCTTCAACTAGATCGGGCTGCTCAAAGCCCAGTCCAATCTGGCCTTGGATGTTTCCAGGGACAGGACATCTACAACCTCTATAAGCAATCTGTTCCTGTGTCTTATCACCCTCAAAATAAAACTTTTTTCCTCATACTTAGTGCGAATTGACCCTCTTTAGTTTAAAACCACCACTCCTTGTTCTATCTCTATAAGCCCTATTAAAAAGTTTGTTCCCATGTTTCTTTCAAGCCCCCTGTAAGTACAGATAGGGTCTCCCTGTAGCTTTCTCTTCTCCGGGTGGAACAACCCCAGGTTTCTGAGCCTTTCCTTGAAGAAGAAGTGCTTCATCACTCATCATTTTTGTGGCCCTCTGGCCTCTCCAACAGTTTGTGTTCTTTTTGTGCTGAGGGTGCCACATCTGGACACAGTACTGCACATGGGGTCTCAGAGCAGAGGAGCAGAATTGCCTCTCTTAACCATTTTTTGCAGCCCACAATGTGGTTGAATTTCCATACTGCAAGTGCACATTGCCAACTCATGTCCAGCTGTTCATCCACCAACACCTGCAAATCCTTGTTGGTGGGGCTCTCAATCTGTTCAACCCCACAACCAGGGGTTGCCCTACCCCAGGTGCAGCACCTAACACTTTGCCTTGTTGAACCACAGGAGATTTCCATGTGCCCACTTCTCGAGCTTGTCCAGGTGCCTCTGGATGTCATCCCATCCTTCAGGTGTGTCAACTGCACCACTCAGCTTGGTGTCATCAGCATAATAAGAATGAATAAATTATTATTATTGCTTAACCAAATACCTGATGACTGAGGACCTCAAATGAAAACCCTGCAAGACACAATATGTGGCATTTTACAATGCCTGATGTATGTAAAGATTTTACCACAAGTGAGTTTGGCTATGTCAAAATAGATACTGTAGTCATTACAGATACAAAGAAAAATAATTTTTCATAAATTCTAAAGCACAACTACAGTGAATCAGTTCTATTCCCTCTAAAGCTATGTAAGCACTCGTATTCTTATGTTACTGTGGTATCTGGTTTAAATACAAAGCATCTCTTTGTGTTGTCATAGTTCCTAAGTACAATAAAATACACAGTATCTCAAGGATTAAATACAGGACACATTTTTATGTGAATATGCCAGTGCACAATGACAAATAAAGGCATTTTATCTAGCAAAATTTAAATTGCTTCTTCCATATGGAGAATTTCATATCAAAATGCCTTTTCTAAAGACTAATATTTCTTATAATATTTCCAGGATTATTTGCTTCTTAGAATGAACCAAGCTAGTGAATGAAAAAAAAAAAAAAAGAAAAATATAAGAAAAATAATCAAAAGCTCTGACCCATTTGGAAAATTCAAATACTGTTTTGTTTTGTTTTTTAAAAGTCATTTTTGACATTATGGGGTTGCCTGAAAAAAAGTGAAACTTTTTTTATTGAAACTCCACAACTTGCAAAAGCATTGTTCAGAATGATCATTTGAGTTTTATTAAAATCAAGAAATGTTTCACCATGGTCCTGAAAACTAGCCAACAGCTAACGTGACTTTCAACATCAAAGATTAGGTCATGGCTCTTCACATACTGAGCCTTGTGCATCACCATTCACTGAAATTAACCATTTGTTTTCTCCTAGTATTACTTCATAATCAACACTGAATCCAATTTGCATCAAGGACACATCTGTGTTCTCATTAATCACATTTATCAGTAGTCAATGAACTGATTACAAGTCTTGCAGACATGAGTGCATGTTCCAGAACCTTCACAACTCAAGACTGGGGCCCTCATACAATTTCACAGCAAAACTACTCCACAGCTCTCTATACCTGAGACACCTCCACTACGTCTACATAAAGTAATGACATCCCACAGTAAATGTTACGTCTTCTAACTAATTCATATATTGAATTCCCTACAAATGCATAAATGTATACAAAGTTGTTTATGAACATTAACTGTACACATGAGGATCAGTCATATTCTGATATATGTTCTGATATAATGTGAAAAGATTTAGCAGACATAGTTTGGTAAAGCAAAAGACTATGCTTGAGCCACAAATAACCTCACAAGGTTCTGTTATTAGAAACTTAGAGACAATATTTTAATTTTACATAAAAAAACATTAGGCCCAATATCTCTTATGAGGAAATATTGACCATTGATATTCCTGGATGTTGAGAATATTTTCACATGAAATATTTGACTCACACTGAAATTAAAGTTTCTCACTTCAACAATCTTGTTTATTAAAGAGACATCTCTGGTTTTGGGTGTTTTTTTTAAACAGAGATCTGAACCAAGTGCTATTGTTAATTAAAGAAACATCACAATTACAATTTAGGATTTAAAGCATCTCAGATTTGACAGAAGTTAACTTTTACACTTCATTAACCCTGTTACTGCTTTTTGTAATATTTTAAAAAGCCTCAGAGGAGATAGCCATCAAAGTGTACAGTGCTAATTTTGAGGTAAAACTTCAGATCTCTTAATACTGCTTTTGTACCATTTTAGACATGTGTGAAAATGAAACCACAGAAAACAATAAAAAAGTGAGCAATAATTTCTTTACCTTTGTAGAGTAAGGTTCAAGGAATAATGTCAATTATTAATGATTAATAATCTCAAGGTTTGTGTTTATCATATATGGATAGGGTAAGCACTTTAATCTTTCCCAGATTTAGATTTTTATTTTATATTCTCACAAGAAATAATATGTATTAAGAAAGAAAAAACCCAACCCATAAATAACTGTAAGTATAGATCTTTTCCTATAAGATAACAACAATATTTATATTGTTCCGTATGCCATCAGCAGGAGACAATGGAAAGGGAAAAATGTTAGCTTTGTTTTAACTACAAGCATGAACTATACCAGCTGGTGCACTCCATTGGGAACTGATATGTGGGTCGGCACATAGCATCATCAGCACTTCTTCAGCAAATCCACCGGCTTGAATAAACAGACAATATGGGGCCCCAGTGTAGCAAAGTACATTATTAAAGAGATAACTTCCTTAATTTGTGGCCTTCTTAGCATTTTATTTCAAATAATATTAGCCCTTCTTGAATAAAAGTATTTCATTTTGTAACTAGCTTCAGTGAGCTGATAGGTTCTTTAATGATAGTATAAAGGTAAAGGAACTTTGCTAATAGAACTAGCAGGAAAAAAAATAACAGAATACGAAGTTTAGTTACCTAGATGTTACTTCTACAACATAATTGACAACTATTTTATTGTTCTAAACAGAGTCTTAAACAGATGTTGGAAGTTTAGTTAGTTCTTATACACAGTAAGTTTTCTTGTAACCTTTGCTACATCTAGAGTTTAGCTTACTATATAGACAGAAACACCTTCGATATGACCCATATTTACATGCTGTAAATAATTATGCATTTAGTTTTCCTGCTTTGCCTTGGAAGATGTTTAATTCCAGGGGAATAAATTATTCTCTATCTGAAAGGACAGGTCTATCAAAAATAGAGAACCACACCAAAATAAAATAAAAACCCTCAAAACACACACAGTCACAATAATTGAAAGCAGATGGGATAAACTAAGTACAGCATAAGCATAAATAAAGACTGAAAGACCTCATGAAAATCTGAAAGTCAAAGCTTGTCTCTTTGGAATAAGCTGCTGCAGGTTGGCCTTCAATGAAAGCTCTTGATGTTTAGAAGGGTAGTTCAAGATCTATGTCTTGTGAATTAATCAGCATATTCATATTTTGGAAAGGTTATAAAAGGCATAATGTTGGCTGAACATTAATTTCTGAAACAAAAGTCAACTATTTCTTCCCAGGAAATGAACTATTTCATATTGAAACAAAATGTATTGTAAATGAACAATTTAGAAGCTATTTAAAATATTCCAGTAGTATTTCTGTTCCATTATTCTTGTAATTTCTTTTTTGCATTTGAATTTGCATGTCTAAAATCCATGTTGGTTGATGCTGTAAATATTCAACAGAAAATATAGTAAAGAATATTCTTCTTTTATACTATATTATAATATATCATTTTAGCTAAATGACAAATACTAAGTCAGTTTTCCAAAGGTAATTCAGAAGTGCAGCCTCATAGATTCTCTTGATTAGTGCATGTATATATCTATCTATATCTCGAATAAATAGATTTCATGCTTCATTTTCTGAAAAACTACTTCCTTAGATTATGCTCACATACACCAAAATTCATTATATGCTAAGATTGTTGGACTTTTTGAATCCAAACATCAACAAGGAAATTTTTTATTAGAACTGACAGAAAAATTCTAACAAATATTGAATTTAAGTGGGTTTTTCATTACTGAGAATGACCATCCATGTATTAGAAGTGAGAAATAGAAAACTGAGCAACAAACGTCCTTTAGAAGCTGTGAGGATAAAGCAAAACAGTATTTAAAGACAGCATGACTTGAGGGGAGCCAGTCTTGACAGTATCATGTTTAGTTGGTATGTCTACATCTTCTGAGAAATAGAATAGTAGGAATGGGGAAGATATTTATAAACAGGCTCAGCAGTCAGCTGGATTTTAGATATTGGAAGACTGTGATTAGATTCCCATGGGGCTTTATTGCACAGGTTTAGCAAGCAAAATGCCTTCAACCTTTCTTCATACATCACGCTCTCCAACTCTGCAGTTATCTCGGTGACCATTTAAAAAATTCTCTCAAGCTTTTCAACTTTTCACTTAAACTGGGAGAACCAAAGCCTGATACAATATACAAGATAAAAAAGCCTGATACATTTGATATGCAATTTAATAACAGTAGAGTAGGAATGGTAATATCCTCTGTTCTACTTACTACACTCTTGCTGATGCAGCTCAGAACAGGGTTATATTTTGTTGCTGCAATGGCACGCTGCCAATTGATGCTTTTATATGCTCTATATGTAACAAAACTAAGTGAAATGTCCCCTGTCAATGGATGAGCTTCTGGCAAATAAAGTGATGGTTTTAAAATGTTATCACTTAATTTCATCACTGATTAGAATATTACTCAAACATCTATAATCCTACTTTGGAGACCAGAAATCACATGTTTAATTGTTTAAACAATCTCCCTTCTCATCTCTGACAAAGTGGACATTTATTACTACATGTAGAAAACACTTGCTCTGACCAATGCACATGTGCAGAGAAAATCTCTTATTTTTCTGCTGCTAGTCTGCATCTGCAAAGTATTGCTTAAGGCATCCAGAAATTGAAAAGTTTTGTTAGGAAATGAGATCTGTAGAAAAAAACCTGTAAAAAACCCCCCTATTTTCTTCTGAAATATTTTGTAACATCTAGGTAAAGATATCCTTTATAAAAACATTGTTAGCAGTATTACCCATTTTTGTTAGCAAATAATAATTTAACTATTCATATTTTTATTTTTATATATACACAATTATTAGTCTACAGTTCTATTTTAGCAAATTACAGCTCAGCCCTAAACTTTTTGATGGAAGGTTTGCTTACCTGTCAGTTATTTGTTCCCTGTTCATTGTAACAGATAACTCGAGTCACAATGCATTTCATTTGTCCTCCTGATTAGATAGGTTAAGCATCTGAAATAATCTGTATTATTTACTGAATATACTGCATATTTCCATCATCTGATATGCGTGGGATTTCCCCACGTATCTCTTTAAATCTATGACATTTTTGGTTTAGTCAATCTTTCATGTACAAAAGTGTCTATACATAAGCTGAACTGGTTTAAAATCTTCAACATGCATAAAGTTAATTTGGGACGATGCTGCTTGCTAGATTCTGCTTGAGCTATATTGCAGTCATGTCTTGTGCCATGTACCTTTCTGATCTGGAGCCTGACATCCTGATCTCAGACCTGCCTCATCATTGTGGACTTGTCAGGTGGTGTGAACTCTTTGATAAACCAGAATTCCTTCAACAGGCGTGCCCTCCTCTTCTTGCTTGGGTTCTCTGTGGCTACTCAGCTTGCCAGTGAGTCTGGGGCTGCCCCTGCCAGTCTTGTTGCTGCCCTCGGCTCCTAACTCACCTTCTCATGAGAAGCAGCCCCTTCCTGGTGCTGTCTGAAGCCTGTGGTGAATATTTACCTTTTTTGTACTTTACCAAGTATATATTTACAAGGGTTCAATTTTGGGGGTTTTGAGGGTTTTTTTTTGGTTTTTTTCTCTATGAGGGTTTATTTTGCCTTTTTTTTTGTGGTGGTTTTGTTTTGTTGTGGGTTTTAGTTGGATTTTGTGGGTTGTTGGAGTTTTTTTAGTATACCTTTTCAAACATCAATGTTTCAAAGACAAAACACATACTTCTTAAAAAAACATTCAGGCTCTGGTTTTGTTTATGAAGATTCTTCCACTTCTTATGGCTATCTATACCTTTTCAGCTAGAAAATGGTCTCCTCCTTGTCAAAGCATCATGGAAGTTGATGACTTATGCTTTGATAAATCTTATGTTGTTAGGGCATTGTTGCTGATTGTGTAATGAATGAATATTATAGAGATAGAAGAACATTCTGATTCAGTCCTTTTCACAGCATAAAACCCACATTGTTCAATTAGATGTTTGGGCAATAATTTTAAATCTGAAATGCTATTATTCCATATTCTTTCACTGTCGATCACCAGTCTCATCTGCATTATTCTGCACCTTTTCTGTAGATGAAATTCCATGAACTACACTTAGTGTCAGACAGATTTTATAAATACCCCTTTGTTATCAATTTAATTACTGATAAGAATTAATAAAGATTGCTTTTAAACCCTGCCTAAACTTTTCTGAGAGAATACTTGCTCCAAAGAGTGGATTACTGTTTTTATTTTAAAAAACAGAGAATAATTCGGAAAATAATATATTTATGCCTGTGATTTGGTGACTTCCTTATCTCCAAATTGTAGAGACATGGATTTTATTATTAATTATTGAATAAGGAATTGGCTGGCTGGATGCAGCCAGAGAGTTGTGGTCAATGGCTCCGTGATCAGATGGAGCCCAGTGACAAGAGTCCCTCTGAAGTCTTGGGGTGACTTTATAATGTTGTATCCCATATTGCCTGCCCTATGCCCAGGCATGATTCTCATGCCTTTCTGTGCCTTTAAAACTGGGTGCAAGAGAAAAGAAAAAAAAAACGGACTAACTTTTCAAAGCTGTTCTGTCCTCCAAGGACACAGAAACAGCTGCTCGGTAAGAAGAGCGGAGGAAGCACCCTTCGTGTTGTTCAGCCAGCTTTCGGCTCTGTTTCTCCAGAGAGAGATGGAGAGTTAAACCTTTTTTCCCTGGGACTTCGGGGGTTTTTTCCCTTCTTCTCTTCCGGACTGTTTCAACAACATCCCAACATACTGGGAGAACTTTCCACCAAGGCCCGGAGGTGGGCCGACGCTGACCCAGCTCTGAAGAGGAGAGAGACTACACCCACAGAAGGACTTTAAAATCTTCCCAAGTTTCTCTCCACAGTGAGAGGTTTTATTATATAGCATTTTTTTCTTTTCCGGTGTGTTTGTTATATAAATAGTTTAGTCCCTTTCACTTTCCCCCGAGGAATATTTCTTTCCCAAACCTGGTGGGGGACGGGTGGCTATGACCTGCCTTCTAAGAGAGGATGTTCAAATTCAGATGTTCCTCTGAATTTTGTCTCAAATGGGGACAACACTATCCTGGCACCAGTGCTATTTAATGTCTTGATCAATGACATAGACAGTGATACCAAGTGCACCCTCAGCAAGTTTGCAGCTGACACAATCTGAGCAGTGCAGTAGGCATAACAGAAGGAAGGGATGTCATCCAGGGGGCAAGCCTTGAGAATTGGGTCCATGAGAATCTCATGAAGTTCAACAAGTGCAAGTGCAAGGTGCTGCACCTCAGCTGGGGCAATCCCAGCCATGAGCAAAGACGGGGAGAAGAACGAATTGAGAGCAGGCCTGTGGAGAAGGACTTGGAGTTTCTTTTAAATGAGGAGTTGGATGTGAGCCAACAGTGTGTGCTTGCAGCCCAGATGGCCAACAGCATCCTGGGCTGCATCAAGAGAGGAGCGGCCAGCAGGTCGCATCAAGAGAGGAGTGGCCAGCAGGTCGAGGCCAGTAATTCTGTCCCTCTGCCCTGCTGTCATGAGATCCCACCTGGAATACTGAATCCAAATCTGGGGTTCTCAAGACAGAAGGACATAGAACTGTTAGAGCAGGTCCAGAGGAGGACCACAAAAGTGATCAGAGGGCTAGAGCACCTCTCCTATGAATACAGGCAGAGAGAACTTGGGTTGTTCAGCCTGGAGAAGAGAAGACTTCAGAGAGACCTCACTGCAGCTTGTTTATACTTAAAGGGGGCTTATTAAAAAGAGAGAGCAACTCACTTTTCTGATGACTTAGGGAACTTCTAGGTTTGAATATAAGCAGTACTAAAGAAACATAAGAGCTGGATTAATTGGAAAACATACAAAAAAAGGAAAACCTTCTGAGTCAAGGGAGTCTATTGTGACAGGGAGTAAAACGGAGTATTAGTTTTCCCTTCTTCATCTAAAGTCTGTAGCAGGAAATGATGTTTTGATGTATTCTGGCCAATAGATCACCAAAATACATCCCTTTCCTCTATTCTGTCACCCTCCTACTCTCCAGTATAGCACAACATAAGTCTGATGGGCATGAAGAAGAAAAAAAACCATTTATATACACATCCAAAAGAAAACTCTTCTGTGTCTTCCTCCTAATAAAATAATATCACTTTCAAGTTCATACACTTTGCTTGTTTATTTCTCTCTTCCCCTGTGTGTCTCTTCCTGACTTTTATGAAATCTTTCTGTGGGTTGAAGGAAGGCAGTTCTGTCAGAGCTGAATTTTCTTTTGGAACGTAGAGCTAGTAGCATTGTCAGTAGAACTTCTGATGTTTAGCTATCCTGTGAATAATACTGCAGCAGTTCTGTTCTCAAGGAAGCATGGCAAATGGGATATTCTTCTATTTCTCCTGAAGTAGCTTGGTTTAGTAGAGTAGAAATCTGCCACTGCATCCAGATGCCAAGCAAGACTTGGCTGTTCTTTGTTAACTCAATGCTTTTCCCAGAATAATAAGCACAAACACCCCAGCCATCTTATGAAGGTGTTTTGTGGCAAAAGTTTTGTACTTAAAGGCCTGCCAGATTTCAAAGACTACTCTCAAAGTCTTTAAAATTCTAGTGGTCCATATGCTTTTACAGTTAGGAAATACAGATAGGACACCAGCTCTGCATTTCCTTTCACCCCTCTCCCTAAGAAAAGAGAACAGAACAAAGAACATAACAACATCTTTCCCCCCTAGAGTGATTTGCAACCCAAATCAGTAGTAAAAACTTTGTGATTATTCACTTCATCATGGTGTCTATCCATGCTGTGTGAATACATATTGAATTCAACTGAGAAAGCTCCCTTCATGTTTTGATTTGGATTTAATTGTAGTTACAGTGAACACCATAATGTACTTTCTCAAGGTAAAACAGGTTTTTTTTCTTTTTAATTTACTAGGTTCCATAAAGAATTTCTATTGGGAATACTATGCATTGAGCATGTCTTTTGAATAATTTATTCTATTTCTACTGTTTTAATATATTTCAGTACCCCATAATAAGCTTTTATTTTTCTGATTAAAATGAACAAAGAAACCAAACCAAAGTAAGCAAACAAACAAAAACACAGATACTTTTTTTTTTTTTAACAGAAGTCCTCTCCTCAGAACTGGTATGATTTATAAATCAGAGTTCTAAAAATTCTGTGGTAATTTTGATGTCCAGTAATAATATTCTTTATATACTCTCTATGGTCCAGAAAATGAACAAGAGATCAGCATGATCACGAGAAAGTATTTAAAATATGAAAATAAAAACTCTGAACAGCAACAAAACACTAAGAAACTATTATACATCATTTTCCCACTTTTATTTACTTTTTTGGAATTTATTAGAACCACACAAGAAGTTCTTGTTTTTCAGTATGCCGCGGTGTGACCCCTGCCCCTGAGGGCGCCTCGTTGAAGGGGCTCCGCGACGGATCCCCGCTGGGCTATGGCTGCGAGACCGGGCTCGAGAGCGGAGCCCTGGCCGCAAACGCACCAAGGGTGCGACGAGGGCTCGGTCGAAAAGGCGCTTCGGAGACAGGAACAAAGAGGGACTCTTCGTGGGGGGTGCAAGCAGGAAGGGTTTATTCAGAGGCGCAGGGAACCTAACACAAGGGAGAGGGGAGCACAAAGAGCAGGGAGGGAGGGCGGAGCAGCGCCTTTGAAGGGGGACGAAGGGGAGGGATTGCATAGGAATCTCCCAATGCTGGGTCGGGGGGGAAGGGATTGACATGGAAGGTATCCCAATAGGAGCAACAGAGGGGCGTAGCTAATAACTGCAACCAACCATCTACCGAGGAACACAGAACCTTCCAGACCGGTATCGCATATGCATCAGCTGGGAGTGGAGGAAACCTTGGGGATTTACATGAGTAACAAGGGGAATTGTGGGGTACATGACACATCCTTAAGTTGGGGTGCATCAAAGGTACAGGGACTGATTGCCAAAGCAAAACATCTCTCATGTAAGCATCAGAGAGCCCATGCCTCCTTGGGCAAAGAGGAATAGGTCTCTCTAAACGAGGGAGTCTGGGGCGGTGGCCAGGTCTGCCAATGCACCTGTTTCTGGGTTTTGGGGTGACCCGCAGGCCAGGCAGCTGACCACTGCCACATCAGTACTTATGAAAACTGTAATGTTCATTCCTTCCTTGCATTATAAATGTCAGAAAGAATATTTTCCTGGTGCAAACAGACTACAAGCCTGTATAAATCTGCTAAAATATTTATCTTACTAAGAATCTGCTTCCTAATAAACTTCAATTCCATACATGTAAAGAATTAAACTTTATTTTTTAATAATAAATTATTCTTTATGTTAAAAAATGTACAGATCTGAGTGAAATAAAGATATATTCTTAAAAATAAGTGTAGGAAACAATTTTCTTAAAACTTTTGAATTAGACCTCTTTTTCATTCTTTAATGTGATCTTTAATTTTTTCATATCTAAATCTGGTTTTATTTTTCCTACCAAAGGAAGGCAATCATCCTAATCATGGTCACTACAATGACAAGATTTAATACATTCAGAACATGTCCAGTGGTTTAAGTATTTTTGCATGCCTATATTTCTGACTAATGGAAAGAAATAACACTTTACTAAAAGTAAACCAGCAACCCACCCTGAATATACACTTCTGTACTCCTATCTCTGAATCTTGGAAGGATAAAAAGCCCCCAAAGCCCCACAGATCCAAATTTTGCATAGATCCACCAGATAATATATAAATATTGAACCAAAACTGCCATTGTGGAAAATTACAACATGTCAAAAAGAATCATGTTCCCTGATTATAAGACATAGCTGAGATCCTCTGGGGTAAAAATGATCAAAGAAATAATACTGTCTAATAATCTTGCAGTAACATCAAATGCTGAAGACACTAAAATCCTTGCCAAAATATGCCCTTGCAAAAAACTTTTAGAAAAGTACATAGGTTCTGTCCTTTTTAAAAATAAAGGATTTAAACACCTTGCAAATGGCAGAACATTAAAGCAATATTGCATGTTCTTTTTTACTAGTGTTTTATTTTACAATATTCTGTTATAAAGATAGGCGTTAGATTACTAATTTTTGAATAACATTTTTTCCTGGATTGTCTAATCTGCTATAATTTCCCTAGCAGTTTTCAAGACCTGTCTAGATCAAACCCTGGATAATATTGTCTGTCCTCAAACCTGACCTTTCTTAGAGCAGGAGATTGGACTAGAGACCTGCTGAGGTCCCTTCCAACCCAAATTATCCTAGGATCATTTTGGTACAAGCAGGTTAAACTTTTAGCTATTTTATCTCAATGACCTATAAGGTCCCAGACTCATTTTGTTTTTTCTATCAACACTGTAACTTGTAAAAGCAATTAGTTGGATCCCTGTGAATGGCAGACTTGATGTCTTTCCCTGTGCCCCCCACTCTGTCTTGCCCTGTTTTTCTCCTCCCTGAGGGCGTGATTCAATGCTCAAGGGAGAGAGACTGAAGAATTTTCTTTACAAATGACACAGCAAAACCCAAGAGCAGACAATAAAACAACCAAAATCTCCACATATGACACTAATGTAAAGGAAACTCCTTGCTGTACAGACCAACACCTCAGTTTTGTGATAACGTTATGCTGGTAGTGTGGTCCTTACTGTCTTGGGCAAACTGCCAAATTCTGCTGTGGTGATAGACAATAAAAGTGACAAAAAACTGAAGCTGTTCAACATAATTCTTCTTGCAGCATTCTGCCACTTTGGCTGTAAGCACAAGCCTCTACAAATGCAGACTAGAGGGGTAGGTTGTTTTGTTCTTTTTTTCTTTCATCCTACACAAAGTGGTGGAAAAAATTGAACACAGGCATTAACACATTGCTCTTAAAAAGGATGTGTACAAAATATGTCCTCAGTCATTTGATCTTCCAGATGTGGACAGTGTGTACTTATAAGATTAAATGAATAATAATCTGATTCCAAATGCTGTATAAAGGAAAGGTCTTCTTACCTCTTGGAAACCTTTTTTAAACTCTCTCTGGATATTGCTTTTAAGATATTAACTACAAACAAGTTAATTTAATTTAGGGCTCTTGCATTTAGAGTATGAAAAATAAATTATCTGGTATTTCTGTGTTTAAGAGGTTTTCCAGTAGACTTCATAATACGTTCAGAAATAATTCCACTTCAATGTATTATATATCAGAATATAATTGCATTTTTAATATATTTGTAACTCAGATTTCCTTCAACAGTATGTAGTTGCCTAAACTTCTAATTCTATGAAAATGTGTTTTTAGGGAACTTTTCTGCTACCAAGCTGGAACCTAATAAAATCTAGCAAGAGCATTGCATTGCATAAAAAATTTTTACTTCATGTCCTATCAATATTATGATAAAAATATATCCATTTTTAAGACACATTTCTTTTCACATTATTCTTAACATAAAATCAACAGAAAAAAGTTTGATCACTTCCTCTAATAATATATTTACACTAATGTTAACAACATATATTTTTAGTGTCTGAAATGTTTATTAAAATTGGATTAATCTAGATAAGAGAAAGCATATAAAAATACTGAACACTGTCATAAATCCAGCAAATTTTCCTGAAGATTAACATTTGTTCTGCTTAAATATTGGAAATTTAAATAATCTCAATCCAAGTATATAATTTTGAGCAGAAGGGTCTGTAAATGATACATCAAGTGGACATGCAATTTTAGGCAGTGATCCCTAAAATCTACTTCAAATATCTACTCTATGATAAGTGGATTCATGCCTAGTGATATTTTTCTTTCCCCCCCTGTAGCAGTAGTTTAGCTGATTAGATGAAATGAAACAATACAAGAGATATAAAGTTATTAAAATGAGTAGTTTAATTTATGCACAGAAATTTCAAAGAATGAACACAGGATTAGGCAATGAGGAGCACGGCCATCCAAGTTTATTCTTCTGAGGCTCCAGAGTGGTTCTGACAAAATGTTGATAAATGCTAAGTACAATTGTTGTAAGAGCTTTCAATTATTTTTGCTTTGAAACCTAACAGGAAAAAAAAAAAAAAAGTAAAACTAGACAAATTTCTTCCCTTCCCCCCAGGATTATTAGTTTTCTCTCAAATCCAAACCCAATTTTTTTTTTAACTAGCTGTTCAGAGTGTATAGTTTTCCAGACTGCTGTACTAACTTGGCCAACTCAAAGGATCTTTTGTAACTGTCTTGCACAAATGTGTCATTTAAAAGGCATTTAAAGCTCATGAAAAACATATGCCAAAAATGCTTCCAAGACAAATTTGACTTCAACTCACAGAGTTAAACCTGCATGGTATCTGCTGCTCGTTTGCTCTCCCTGGTTGTTAGTTTTGTGAGAATACCAGTACTAGAGAATCCATTTACATCTTTCTAGTTTTAATTTCAGTGGGACTTATCCTGGCTTTGAAACCTGCTTGATTTTCTCTTGAGCAAAAGCTGTTGGGCTTTGATAATACATTGTACTCCTAGGAAAGGAAATAAGGGGTAGTATCTTTAAAGGAAATTAGTTCTGCTACTTAATTGATAGTTATTACAATTACATAAATTAATGGGAAAAATGTACTGTATCAAGTCTTAAATGTTCCAGCTTGGCAGCTTCCTGTGAATGCCACCTGCATATTAATTATGGCACAGTGCTCACTTTGGTTTAATATTCTGCTTCTTTTGCAGAAAATGAAAGGGAGGATCTGAATTTGAGAACAGTTGTAAGTTATTCAGAACAAAAGTACAGAAACTTGCTCTAGACCTGGCAAGGCTATATTAACTAATGACAAGAGTGAGAAAACTGTAAAAGAACAGATTAGCAAATCCCTTGTTGCAGACTACTTCATCAAAATCAAGGTAAGTTCTCAGGCAGTTTTTTCAAGGAGAATTCAAGGAGGGAGAGAAAGAAAGAGAATCAAGATATAGGTAGTAGATGCATTCAAGCAAGACAGTTTCTGGGGTTTAGGGGATTTTTAGCTTTCTCCTTGTGGAAGCATTGTGGCAGCTGATTTGCCTCTGCAGATGTTTAGCAGTCACAAGAAATCACAGTATTTTCAAGAAGAGAGAAGAGAGTTTTCACAGAAGAAGGAATTGAGAGGTGGAAGAAATAAGTTTGTGAACAAAAAGGGTTCAGGAATCCACAGGGAAATGAGTTTGAAATCACAAATAACATTGATGAGATTTCAGTCCCTGAAGAAAGTATTCTGAAAGTATGCCGATAGCATTAAAAAAAGGTACAGCATCCACACTGAGATTTTTTACCTTCCCTAGTAATTACAAGCTACTGAAACAACAGGGAAACTGTGGTGCAGACATTAGAACTAAGGTGACATACTGACAGCCTGATATCCAATTAAGAAAGGAGATGTAGTTTTTTAGAAAAGTATTTCTCTGTGACCTTTCCAACTTTCAACTCTGCAGACACCAGCCTGTGAAAAAATGCAGTGCTATTTTTGCATGTATAAGAACTGGGACTATAACACTCTCTGACAACCTCATTGCTTCTTTCTTTAACTGAAAATTATCAGTCTTTCTCTCAGTACTTTTTCAATTCAAAATATATTTACTTCGGAGAAGTAGTCTTTGGATGCTGATCTTGAAAATATTTCTCCATATTTTGTTCCTTAGGATCTGTGAAAGACTCTCTCAGGTACTCACAGGAAGGTTAAAAAATAAAGTATTTCTAGATATTCAAGAAGTGAATGTAATTTCCCTTTCTGACAGATCTTTATTTACTAGTGTGTAATCTTTGTTTGTACAGGGAATGTCCTTCCTACAACAAGGGAAGGGAAGGGAAGGGAAGGGAAGGGAAGGGAAAGGGTAAATTCTTATAAAGATGTAAATTATATCAAATAGATCCTTGTTGCTCCCTTCTGCACAGAGATGTAGCAAACAAAACCTTTTTTCTTGTTTTTTTTGTTAACAAAGCAAATAATTAAAGTTTTGAAAATTCTTAAGACATACATAGCTAAAGTTATGTATGGTTATCAAGCATTGAGAGAAAGGGGAAAGATCAGTGTCAAAGAAGAAATGTTTGACCTCATCTTCTGAGTATGCTATGTTGTTACATCTCAGAAAAGAAAATAACAAATGCATTCTCTCCAGCCCTTTCAAAATGCATAGCTCCCCTTTCAGCTCAACAAAGAAGGCTTTATCAGTGCTTTGTTATATATATTGTTTTCCTTGAATCCATATATTGTGTTAAATTTCTGAGCTCACTTTTAAAAATAATTTTTTAAAGATTAAAATAAAATTCTTTTTCATAAGAGAAATTGGAACACAGAGCAGGTAGCTTCTGTCCATATTTAGATACCCTTTTTAAACAGCAATTGATTTCTTTTTCATTTCTATGCGTTTTATTCTTTAAACATACCTTTCTTTCTCAGGCTGTCTTGTGAAAAGGAACACAGAACCTCTCTTTGACTCTGCTCCTGCAGTAACTTTCCAAACACGTGAAAAATCTTCACATTGTCAACACTGTGCTCCTATGTATGTTCTTACTTTCCAGTGTAGCATGTACTGCACATCATATCATTGTTTTCTTACTGGTAGAGGTCTGAAGGATACAGATAGCGAAATGATTTCTGGGCACTCACAAGTTTGCATATTTTTGGAGTTTATGGGGTGATTAAAATAACCATGGACTGACAGTACGTATGCCATTATTAAAAGTGACAGAGAAACCTCAAAAAATCCAGACTACATTTTTTTCCCAATTAAATTCCCCTGCAGTGAGAAAATCTCTGTCAACAGGGGGTCCAGATTTTAATCACAACTCTTCTTTTAACGAGGACACTAATAATTCAGTTTTACCTTTCCTCACTGACCTCAGTAATGTACGTAATGGTTGCCCTTGTACACCAGAATTAATATTCTCTGAACTGCATGGTGCAACATAAGTGAATCTTAAAGAATTTCCCCTATATTTTTTTTAATTTTATCAGCAGCAGAACATTCAGTTTTGCAGTCCTAAATCCTTTTTATAATTCAGAGTGAAATAAACCCTATTCACTTGCACTTTTGCTCCTGCTGAGCATAACCAATCTGGAATTGTGCTGAGAAGAGTGACATCAGATCAGAGGCTGTTATTCACTTTCCCGAGTTTCATCTCCTCCATTTAATAGCACCAAAAAAAAATCCTTTTCAAAGACATAAGCAGTTACATGACCGCACATAATTTTAATTTTGAGGGATTTACAAAGAATCAGATTCACAGATTGAAAAATACGTCCACCAGTCCACAAAAGTACAGCACGTTGTTCAGACTCCTACAGAGAAAAAAGAGATGTTATTTCCTAAGCAAGAAGAATACAGGAGTACCAAACTCTAAGAGTCTTTGTCTGCTGTAAAACTTCATAGCTGTACTGAAATCAAGCACATTAGAAATCATCAGCTTATGCATCTACAGAATTTGGATGATGTGAACTTTGCAAAAAAAAAAACTTCAGAGGCTTGTTTTCTAAATTGTTTCCTACCTCATAACTGAATAGACAGTGTCAGAAGTATTCTTCAGAAAAAACCCCAACCCACTGGCAGTTTTAGGTATGCAGACAGCCTGAGTTTGTACAGAAAACCTGTGGAAATTTGTTTCTCTGTTACTAAGATAAATTAACTTCATATGTATGAGGACAGAACAGGATAAGAGTTGTTTACTTCCTAAATATTTGACACTCAAGTCTACTCTTACCCACTTAGCAATTTGGTAACATTGCTGAAGAATATTTTTCAGCTGTTAGTCTTTTTTCCTTACCATTTTATGTAATTTATCTCTTCTTTTGGGAATAAAATCTGAAATATCACAGATGTAAAATTTATTTAGGAATAAGAAGGAACAGAAACAAACAAGAACATAATTATAGTATTTAAGAAATTCAAAATAAACACAAAATACTCTGCTAACTTTTAGAGTCAAAAAGAGGCTTAAGCTCCATTTCACATTGTCAGCTAGAGGTTACATTTCCTGGGAGAAATTAAACAACTGGTATAGATTCTATCCCAAATAGCCTGTCTCTTGCTGATAGTTTTATCATTACAGTAATTAATTTAAAAGCAATGGGAACTACTCATGTGTGGGAAATTTTGCAGGACTAGATATTCATCGACATCACAGCTGGTAGGAAATGAAACAAGGAAAAATTCACTAAAGTGTTTGCGATAATGATGTCCTTTCCTTCTTCCTTCAACTGCCTCTAATGGAAATTAGTATTTTCTTTTCTTATTTGATGAACTATCTTTAGTCTTTTTGAAAAACATTCTAATGATTAGACAGCAGATGCAACACCGTCTGACAACAAAGTTGTAAAACCAGCGCTTCCTCTCAAAAATGCCTGCTTAGATATACAAAATAGGAAGTTGAGATAAAAGATCTAACAGTTTTGAAAACCTGCCAGATTTTTTTCCCTGAATAAAGTTGGAAGACATATCTTTTCACTAAAGCAACAGAAAACAAATTAAGACCCAGTTTAAAACCTTTAACATGCCGTGAATCTTCTGGAGCATTCACAGTACGATTCACAGCTTTGGATTATGTCTTCCACTAGCATTATTAGCAATTATTATTTTATGTTCTCACTTCTAAGTTTATGTGGGGTTGGCTTCTGCTATCCATATGCAAATAAGTCTGAATATTTTGTGATATAGAAAATATCTTTAGAATAAATATTAATAATAAAAATATCTTCTTATGTATAGATTAGACATACGATGTCTAGAAATATTTTTAAAATATGTGCATATGTAAATCAGAGTATCATAGAAAAGCTTAAGATTATCTAGTTCCAACCTCCTCTGCCATAGGGAAGGTGCTGCCTGTTTGATCGGGTTGCTCATGGCTGCATCCAATCTCAATCTGTTCTCAAAGACTTCCAGGGATGAGGATTCTACAAACTTTCTGGACAACCTCTTCCAGTGCTAACTACCATAAAAAGTCACTCTCCCTCTTTTTTATAAACCCCCTTTAAGTTCTGGAAGGTCAAAACAAGGTCTTCTCAGAGCCTTCTGTTCTCCATGCAGAAAAACCCCACCTCTCTCAGCTCGTTTTTTTAGGAGACGTGCTCCAGCCCTCTCATCATCTACATGGATGTCCTTCCTCTGGACTCACTCCAACAGGTCTGTGTCTTTCTTGTTGTCCAATTATCTCAGGTCCAAGGAGAAGTAAACAAGGCTGAGGGACAGGAATGTATCCATAAGGAAAGCCAAACCCAGCAGCTGTCCTGAAAATCATCTCTGGTTGGCTTCGGTTGGGGGAGGTCATAGCCCACAGACTCATTTGCTGAGGCCAGGTTTGCACATGCTCCTCCACAACTGAGGGGAAGGAGTTTGTGAGGGGTGATGGTAAAACCAGAGGGGGTAACACCCAGAACTGGAGGCTACACGTCAGATAAAGAACAGACTCTGCAGAGTCCTCCCCTACACAAACCAGCTCAGTAGTAGAACTAGGCCCCTCTCCCGAGAAGGTCATTCACCCCAGACATTCTCATGAGAGGCATCTGTTATGTCTTAGGAGTCATAAACAATCAAAGACCTCTGAGGCACCCCCCGACTCCTTTCTGAGGCCTTTTACCAGAGGACTGCATGTGATCCACATGTGATCCACATGTGATCCACAAGTGTTGCAACAGATCCAGAGTCTGTTGAACTTCCCCCATCCCTGCAGGGGAGGTGCTGGGGCATTCCCACATGTATCTGAACATATATTAACCCATTGAACCCATTGAATTCTATGTTTAATGGGACCCTCACCACTGAGAAGACCAGAAGAAGAGGACCAACAGGATGTAGCTGGATCCACAGAAGCAGTGAGTTTGCTTCTACTTCATCTGTCTCTCTATCACTCTCTTCCTCTCTTTTTCTATTTCTCTTTCTTTCTTTTTCTTTCTATTTCTTATTCCTTCTCCTTTTCCTATTTCTTTCTCTCTCTCTACCTGACATTTACAGTTAAATAAAGTCTGTATTACTGACTTCAGCATATGGTCACATTTGCACCTTAATTCAGGTAGAGGCGTCTCTCTAATAATCGGATCTTAACATAAGGCTGCCTTGTACTTTGGCTCAACAAATTAGAAATACCATGTGGATTTGAGAACAGATTTTGCTTGCTGTTTTTACTTCACTGCATTGAATGAAGAAACTGGAAAAATATTGTTCTGTGATTACTGGTTACGGCTTTCCTATCTTGATTGTTGTTCAAGAGGTCTCCTTTGCTTTATCTTAACCCTCTTGTCCGTTTACCTAGGCCACATTAAAGACAAGAGGTTTTTTCATTCTCTTTTCTTTCTCTGTAAAGTTGTGTCTTTATAAAGAAAAGAAGTAAGTCCCTATTTTTGTGAACATTACTAGATTCCTCAAAATCTGGTCACTTAACAGGAAGACAGAGGGTATTATAAGCCCTCACATTCTATGAAACTGATAAACTGCAAACCAAAGTACTATGAATATTTGCTTTGAAATCTATTGAGCTGTGTTGATTTCTCTTCAAAATTATCAATTTAGTCAAGGTAACCATTAGCTTGAGTAATTAAAATAATTTAAAAATAAATAAAATAGGTCTTCCTATTTCAATTCTACATATATATGCAGACACACATTAACTGCCATATTGGCCCTGATACTAAATTTTCTTTACATGAATGATAGGCAAAAAATGTAGGAAGAGCTGCTACATCAGCAACTCAAGGGCAAAATCGTTTTTTTATAAATAGGTGACCTGTATTTTAGCTTTCACGGTGACTTTCCATATTAATGAATTGATTAGTTGTGTGTGCACTGTAAAATTCTGTGTTCAGACCACTGACCCACAAGGCTAAAAAATGAAAAACTTCAGAAATTGCAATTGAAAGGTTCAGATGCTCTGTATTGCCTGTATTAAGCGTTTCAGTTAGGACAATTGCATATTAATTATATGATGTAAACTCAGGTGAGTTTTTTAATATTAAACTTTTGAGAAGACATTTTTTTACCTTGAAACTCAAGACTGGTTTCTAGTTCCTAAGATTTAAACAGAGAAAGAGGTATTTGTAAAAAAAGCAAACAAAAAATCTCTGTATTTTGTTTCTGTCATTAAAAAATAACATGTATAGATAAGAGACTATAGAACAGAACCTGCAGTAGACAATTGTTTTGCAAAGCTACAAACCAGAACCCTATCTGCAAAAGTAATTTTCTCTTCTTTGGTTTTAAAGCAAGTAGAAATAAAATTTTCATAAATCACAAACAGATCACTACTGAAATAAAAGGTATTGTGTTCACCTGGACTACCATTTCTCGGAATATGGAAAAAATGAAACCTCTAAGACCTTCCAAATACCTTCTTCCTGCTGCTTAAATTATGTTAATTATGATTGCATATGAATGGAAAGATAATTTGCCAGGTTTTTTGGTTTTGCAGTTTCAGTTTATAAAAGTGCAAATCAGAGCTAAAATATGTTGAAGTTGTTTGATACTTAAACATATAGTTTTTAAAATTTTAGGTATCTAATGCTTAGGAAATGCAGCAGCCTGCTAACACAGGCCACACAGGCTAATAACCAAGAATCTTTTTATTGCCTCCTTAGACCATCAGACTGTTTCTGACAACAGTTCACAGCTCATGACTAGATATACGGGGGAATTTTTTACTGATTTCTGAATGAGTCAACAGAAAATAATGATTGGTGATTTTTCCCTGCCTCTCATTGTTTTGACTAGTTGTTGGTTTTTATACTCTCTCACCTTTTTATCCCTTTGCTAAACTCTTTTATAATCATTACACATTTCTGGCTCACATTCCCTTGCAATGTTTCCATAAAGTGTGTCTTTAAACCATATTAAACCATATCTTTGTTCTGTTGTTGAAGCATGAAATCAGAGCACTGAAACCAACCAAGTTATTCTAGATGTATGACGACATACCTGTTTTCAGTCTTGTTTTCCTTATACCACCACCACAGTAAGAAACAGCTATTTTAGGAAATCCTTTAGAATGGCAAAATTTATCATTAATAGAAATGGAGTGAGCTCTTTTCCCAAAAGAGGTACTTGTGAGATCAAACACACACTAGTAAGGCAGTGTTAAGAAACTGCATTGCGGCTGTCTCTGTCAGTCTGTTATCTACATAAGAAATTACTTTACTTGCTTCAGCCAACAATTCAGAACTTGTTATGAAGAGGGGTTTGATGCTTTTTTTAGATCATGTTTTGAAAAAGGAAAGAATAAGAACCCTCTCATTTCTTAGTGATTTGGATTTTAAATGAATACATCCAAATGTGTCAACTTAATTCTGTAATCTTTAAACTACTGTAGACAACAGATGGTAGATGGAACATGAATGGGAAAACATATTTGATTACATTATAAATCCTTTCAAGTTTTTCAATTTTTAAAATTAGTTATTAGGACAAATATTTCTGGGCACAACTTCATGTATTTATCATTATCAAGCCCTGCAATTATCATCCCCAGGTTTCAAAGATCTACCACAAAATCTGCTCAATAACCGGCTTTGTTTTAAACAATCTGCAAGAGACCTATTGTGGTTAAGTGACTAGCAAAGTATTTTTTATTTATATTGGATCATTTATCTTTCTTCCTGTTTCTTCATGTAAGTCCTGTTTTCACTGCACATTGTACATTAGGGTACATTAATGACACTGAAAAGTAATACAAAATACTTCAGTATGTCTGAAATTAAAAGGGAGGAGGTGTTTTTGAAAATCCATGGAAAAAAGAATACGATATCTTCTGATAAGAGTGTTTTCATTGTTTGATAAATTTTTTTTTCTATTTAATTGGCATATCCCCATGGGAAGAAGGGAAAATACTTAAAAAAATTAAACCAGGAAACAAGAGATTTTAATGGGGTTTTAGATGCTAATGATCTCAATCCCATCTAACTCCTAATGGTAATAGATCTCAGTTTCTAACAAATTTAGGGGAAATAATAAATTCATGTTGTGTGGAGAAAACATGGCAAAATTATACGAAAGATATGTCTGTATTTGCATTGTATAACTTGTGTATTGTTAATGACATGGATTTTAAAAACGGCATATTAAACAACATAGCCTTTCTGCCCTACTTGCTTTTTACATAATTTTCAGATATACATACAGCTATCTTAAGATGTTCCCTCTGTTGATGAAAATTTATTCTAGCACTATGACTGAAAAGAACTACCACAACTGTGGGATGTTATTTAATGTTGGCAAAGGAAGAACTGACAGCTTGGGCAAAATGCAAATCACTGAGAAGTTTGCGATAGAAATGAGTGTAAACAGATGGTTTGGAGTGAGCTGAAGTATTGTTGACTTTCTATTTTGGGATAATGGAAGAGCTCCTATTTAAGAATTTTTTTTAATGGAAAGAAGCAAAAATACTAACTTTAAAAAGTCTTCACTATGCAGTATCAAGGAAGCTGAATGAACCTTCTCATAATTCTTGCTTGAAATGTGCGGCTAAGATCCTGCAGCTGGCCGTGAAAGGCTGAGTGCATCTGTATAAAGCACTGCTGGGTTCCACAGAGACCTGGAGAATAGGTACTATGCTCCTGGAAGAGAACAAGAAAATTCACGTAATCTTCTCTACTACTGCCCTTAAAAACATTACCTTTAAGTGTTTTCACCAAACACTCACTTGAACTTGCTTGGACGTATTTTGCATTCGTCGCAAGTTCTACAAAATTTATTTTGCATAAACATTTGCACTTTTTCTAAAAATTCCTTTCAGTAAAACTGGATTTTACAGAGGATGATACATATCAAAAAACTTTCTACTTAAGATTATAATATTTAGCTAAAATTGCATACAATAGGATATTGCTATGGTGATGTTCCAATTTTGTGTAATTTTGCAGAAAATTGCTTAACATGCATGTACAGTCCATTCCACAGAAATTATAATCAATTCAGCAACCCATTTCTTTCAGGAGCTTGAGTGTACAGACCAATCTGAAACATAATAGCCTTTCATTACTATATTGTAATGTACGGATGTTTCATAGAATTAAGAGAATTTCGTTGTATTTTTCCCCTCTGAGTCATAGACTTGTAAATAAAATCAAGGGAAATAGAATGTTAACTGGTGATGAGTGTCTAAAATATAAGCTGATAAAAATAATGCAACTGATCCTTAACTCTGATGAGATAGAAAAGAAAAAAAATCAACAGGAGATTATACTTAGGCCAACAATAAGTTTAATCAAAATGTAGCTACACAGTTGAATACATCTAAATTGCATTAAATTACTTTTAGCTTACTTAAGGGGTAATTAGAACTTTTCTGTTCTAAAGAAAATCAGTTTACAAAAACCCTAAAAGCTCTCTAGATCTATATTAAATGTCAAAGCTTAACATGAGAGTTAGGTTCACCTCATGGGCATTTTGATGTGAAATTAATGTATGATATGAAATTATTATAATATTTTTTCTCTTTTTTACAGGACTTTTCAAGACTTGTTGAAAACTTTGAATAGTTATTGCTTATTTCTGACCTGACTAAGTGGAGAGAATATCAGAAGAAATCCAAGTAATAATATCTTAGTGATTTTTGGAAATTGTACTCCACTACTTTTTAGGGGGATGTAACTTCTTAGCTCACTAATGTCATAATGGAAAATATATTGTCATGGAAGGACGCTGATATATTTTGTGTTTTAAATATTCATCTAAATATCCCCTGAATGTATAAATTAGAATAGTATAGGAAGGAAAACAGTAGTAAGGAGTAGTATAAAAGTGTATATGTAGTACCAACAGAGGTCTCACAAACTATCAACTCCCTTTCAAAACTAACACAAGGACTGGAATAGGAAAAATAGCACATACAGCGTAGGAGTTCAAGAACCTATTGGTTTCACAGCTTCGTGATATCTAGGTTTTTGGTTTTGGTAACCTGATTATTCTGTTTTATGAAATACATCAGGAACCAGTCCCACAAACACTGCATTTTAGAAAGGCAAAATGGTCTTGTTTAGAGTTACTGATACTTTGAGGAAAACGGCATGTTTTAAAAATTATGAATACTAATATTAAAGAACAATTCAAACATGGTCTTCATTTTCATTTTTCCCACTTATAATTCAATAGGAAATACCAAAAGTAATGTCACTAAAATATAAAATTTTAAACTTTCCTTAAATATTTTTTCTAGTCCATAGAAGAATAAGTCTGGGGAGTTCATCATAAGCATGTAGCTAGAAGAACTAAGCAGATTTTGAGAGACATTTCTAAACTCCACTCAAGGTAAAATGATACCATCGTGTATGTTTTAAACAAAACTTCATCTAGAAATTAATTTGAATGATTATTTCTATTATAGTATTATTTCTCTGAAGTTTCTCATATTTAAACCTTTTGGTCCTCCATATATACACTGAAATGTCATAAGGAATCACTAAAAATATTATCTGTTCAGTCCTTTCAATAAAGAGATGAAGTTTGAGAGATGACAATAGAAAATAAAATTTCAGGGTACCAGACATCTGCAGGTCACAATGTTGAACAGGTTGTACGCTTATGCTGTGTTTAGAGTCTTCAGCAAATAATATGACATTTCCAGACTGCTATATGTTTCTCAATTAGAGACGTGAAGCAGCAGACTCCATGGAATTAGCCATTTTGGTTAGTGAAAAATGTTGGAGCTTAGATTTTCCATATGTAAACAACCATTTCATACTCACCATTACAACTGACAGTTACCTCTTTGTAATTCAAAGGTGCACTGTAAATTCTAAAACCCAGGAATTTGTGAGTCAAAATAAAAAGAATGCCTAGGAAAACATAAAATTCAGAACAATGCTCCCCATATTTTAAATTTTTCTTTCCTATTTTTCTTAGTATACTATGCATATTTTTGCGAAAGTATTCTTTCTTTCTCAAGTTAATCTTCATGTATGGCTTATTTCCCCTTAACTTATAAATCTGTATTTGTGATATCATAAATGGTTGCTTTGGAAATGTTGTACAGCCACAAAAGACTGAGTAAAGTATTATGAGGCAAGACAATCTCTTTGATTATATATTGCTTCATTAATTTAGTAGCTATTTATCTATTTTGCATGTACTAATATATTTTTTCTCATTTCTTACTATTTTCTTGTGTGTTTTGTTTTGTTAATTATCCACTTCCTCTTAAGGAATTTGGATGTGTTTTGGTGGGATTTTAGTCCACCTACGTTAGAGAATGAACTTGCAATTTAATTTTTGACAACAGTTAACAAGACATCCTAAGATAAATGGTCAGGATATGTATATGGTCAGATGATAAAGGTAGTTGTCCTTCTTTTAATATGGTCAGTTAGAAATTGGCTCTAAAAAACAGTAAATCCAAAAAAAATTGGTATTTGTTAATAAAAATATGTAAAAAGATTGCATTTTTCTGCTCAAGGTCTGTACCAGAAAAGGACCCTTATTGCACAAGGCACAAACTTTACTGGCATGTGAACAAATGAAGGCTTTGGAAAGATCTAATGGGGGAAGTAAGGACGAAGTGGCAAAAGCTGATAAAAATGTGTTGTTTTGAGAGTTCAAAGCTGTACTTGAATGTCATATTTTAGCATTTACAACTGTAACTGTGAAATGTAAGTCATGCTTTCCTCTTCCTTTAAAACTTTCATTTTCTTGGGTACAGAATATTCAGGGACAGGAATCTTGAGTGTCCATTTCACTTAATCCTCCCTATACTGGAACCAAATCCCCATCTGGAGGACGAAAGCAACCATTCTGAGTACTTTATAGTAATTAGCCATTTTGCTATCTCATTTATTTTATCTTTAAAATCTTTAGGAACTGTATTTCTTGAGCAACAGTAATGGATTCTCTCTTGTAATAATGAGTATGGTATAAATCTGTGAGGATGACCATGAGGATGGAGGCTTTGTGCCTGCAGTGATCCATGTGTTCTTCAGTATCCTGAATGGATTCTGAAGGATTACACAGATGATTTCAAGAGATTTCCGGAAAAGAAAAGTAAAATTTATTATCAAAATTATCAAGGTATAATAAGTGCATATCTTGTTACAGACATGCTCTCTCAGTACCTGGGTTGACACTAGACTCTGAGTAACCAGAAAATATGATTCTAAAGCAATTCAAGAGTTATAAGACCTGAATGTAGACACTCAGGGAAAGAAAAAGGAAGTGTCAGATAAGGTCGAAAAAATTTCTAATGGTATTTTTTCTTTTTTTTTTTAATCTCTGAGGATATTTTTCTAATTTAATTTGAAAATTTTGTGCCTTCTAAACATGTGTAGACACATATATTTCAAATTTTTTTCTGAGGTAGGAATGCCTGACATTTTTAAATGATGGTTTTAACTGTTAAATAATATGTTGATAAATAAGTGCATTATGTTATGTAAAACACTTATGTTGCATGATTCATGTTATGTAGAAGAACTACGTGCAAAACAGAATAAATTTGCAGCTGAAGTTTAGCCAGTCCTACTAGGTAGGAAAAAATGAGCACAATAGAAAAATAGGGCAAAGAAATCAGGGTTTCAAACACTAAAAATAAAATCTTTTGATACTAATAGCTTTATTAGTGGCTATAACTTTTAGTGAATTGAAAAGTTACCCTACACTATTAACATATTTTGAGGGAATCAAATTTGACTTTTCCAAAATATCTATAGAAATAAATTCATGGATGCACTATCATCTGTATTATTTGAGTTATGGATATGACTATTTATGGTTTTATAGTCTCTGAATCTACTATAAATAAAAAGACATTTAGAATAACTTACAGCAATGCTTGTTGTTCTGATATTACCTTACACAACCCTAATAAGAAAGGAGATCTATATGGACACATGAGCAGAAATTTCTATAACCACTGTTGTCTGACAGCTTGGGTGCATAAAATCCAAGTGATTTTATACGTAAAAAGTACGTATTTGCTCTTTTCCTATATTAGAAAACCCTTACATTTCATACCTTGACAGAGACAACCCAAAATATTGACTTTCTCTCTCAACTACTTTTTTCAAGTGAAAAGTAGGCTGAGGGAAAATATGCAAACAGCCACCAGCTCAGTGGGGAAGGGGAGGTCACTCGCAATCCATTATAGTTTACAGGTGTAGAGAAAGTATTTACAGGAAGTAATTTTGTCTTTACCAACATAATTTTTGTAAATCATCTCTCACCTTTGAATAGCTGAAAGCAATGGGGTGTCTTTTTGCAGATGACTGAGCATTAGCAGGAGGTTGTCATAAAAGCAAACTCTTGTAGTATTGCTTCTTATGAGGCATACTTGGGAAATGTCAGGTCTAAGTTCACCAATGCCTTGATGGCCATGACCAAGCTTACTCTGGACTACCCCTGACTGCTGGTGCTGTGCCTTTCACTGTCTTGTCTTTGGTCATGTCACAGTCTTGACAGAGGCTTCTTGATACACGCAGGAATCTAAGCTCATCAAAGGAAAAACAATTACCGATGAATCTGATTTACACAATTATGTTGGTTTCAGTGTTAAAATATTCTTCTTTTATGAAATTATGTCTCAAAAGCCCAACTCAATACAATCTTTGCAAAAACATGACAGTTTACTTGCCGCATCTAACTCATAGGTTTTGAGAAATAAATGGTTGTTTCCATATACTTAATATGATTTTCATTTTATTTTACTATATTTTAAATTTTTTTAAAAATTCCCACCAAAAAAATGATTAATATAACAATGAGATTTAAACTTCAAAACACATAGTAAGTTGAAAGACATTTATCAGAGGAAAGATGCGTCTTGCATTATTTTCATCCTAGGTTTATAATCAGAAGACAAAAGGTACAGGCAAGGAGAGGAAGTATAAGATGCCGTTGTAATTTCTGTGCAGTGGCAATGAAAGGCCTGTGGTATAACAGAATATATAACATTATGTAGCAGTGGGGAGCTGCTTTCCACTCAGAGAATGAAAGAGTAAGAGAAAATAAGAAGTGCAGGTAAAGGACAAGAAAAGCAGTTGACTCACTTTTCCTGTTATCCAGTTGTTAAGATTCAGTTATTGAGAGATGCCTCTTCCCGAATTAAGGTACAAACAAGACCATATGCTAAAGTCAACAGTGCATATTTTTTTAACAGTAAATGTGAGGTAGAGAGAGATAGAAAGAAATAGGAAAAAGAGAGGAGTAGGGAGAGGAGGAAACTGAGAAAGAGGTTAAATAGAAAGATATCACCACCTGTGGATCCAGATGACGTCCCTTTGGTCCTCTTTACCCTGGGCTTCTCAGTGGTGGGGGTCCCAAAGTCATTCAAAACTTTTCACTGTTTATCCATTTTAGTAAACAAAGGAATTATTGCTCATTGGCTGCACAGTTCTCTCATTCTGTTGGTTACATGACTCACTTCCAATGCTAATAACTCCCATTCTAGTTTTTTCTTTTGAGTTGGTGAGTTACGGTTTCCCCCTGGCAGACCCAGTCAGAGCTGATTTTCAGCACAGGTGCTGAGATGGCTTTTCTTTGCAGTGATACGTTCTTCTCCCCTGGTCTTGCTTACCTCTCCTTAGGCCTTATATAACTGGACAATAGTACCACCTTTATCACATCTCAAGTTCCCATCAGGTGACTTAATTTACAGTCCAAATTCCAGGAATCCACAGAGGCATATTCGGGGGGTTTGCTACTCAGACATGAACAGTTTCTTCTTTACACAGTTTGCCACAGTGGGCAAAGTTCTTTAGTGGTCTTAACAGTGTTTGAGATAACTGAGATCTTTAAGTCTCTTACACAAACACCCTAACAAAACAAACTGAAAATTGAGATCAGTTTTCATTATCATATGCAATACAGTTTCACACAGTACAGTCTAACCTACTATTGTGCCATACTGAGTGAACTAGGTTTTGTAGCTATGTTAGTACAGGAAGGTCTTTCAGGCTATTACTGAACCTTGCTAACAAATAATGGCCAACATAAACTAATGTAATGGATCTATAGCAAAAGGAGGAGAAGTTAACTATACCTATAAAATATATCAGTGTTTTGCAGTATTGTTTGTTATAAATGTCAAGTAAAAATTAATAAATGCTACGAAGTCTGGATCATAATGGTATTTATTTGGTACTTGCCAGTAGAAGAGGAAATTGATTTTTGTAAGTATGAAATGACTGTGCACTGTGGTAGCTCATATTTGAATGTGAACTTGTCCCATCATAAATGCCACTTACTTATTTTTTCATAGTTTTCACCTATTTATAAATGTAGTGTTGAGGTAATGAAACATAATCGGAACCGTGTGATGTGTCCACCCACAGATGCCCAATTTTCTATTTTGACAGATCATATTTTTTTGTATTTCATTGTAATAAAAGACTAATTCTCCAAAGTTCTGCTATTTCAAAGAAAGTTGGGAATGTTCAACACATGATATTTTCATGAATGTCTGTGGGATGTACGGTAAAAATAATGATCTTATGCAACATCACAGTGTTACCCTGTACTCTCGTCCTTGACTTTTCACATCACTTCTTAATAACATACGCGATAAGTCCTAGAAGGTAAGACAATAGATATTAAAAGAAAAAATATGATTAAATAGTTCTATGAAGTCTGACAAAATTAGTCTAAATCCATTGTTCATCAACATACACAAAAGAAAGTAATATCCAAACTCTACTCTGACCAATGCCATTAGAACAGTATTTCTTAGCAAAATTCTACAGATGCAGAAAAAAAATGGGCTTACTGCAACCTACAAGTAATAAATAATTATTACTTACTTTATTTTATTAAGCTTTTTTTTTGTCTGAGTAATGTGTAAATAGTTAAACAAATAAAAGCCTACTAGTAGTATTTCTGGGATAACAAACAATTTTCATGGAATACACTATTCTTTCAAGAAAATCTGAAGGAAAATCTTCATAAATAAGGGAATGATCATGCTTTTCTTGTACTTGTATCTCCCCTGCCATTGATCAATGATGGGCAAGATCCTTGGGTGCAGATCTTTAAGCTGTACTCTTAGAAAAGATTTAATCAAGGTCTGTCCAGTTAACAGTTTATACAGTTTATATCTTGCTTCCTTTAGAAAACATTACATGTCAGGAAAAGCAGTTTGAATACAGAGACCCAAACACATTCATATTATGTAAGGCAGTATAACTCAGGTGTCCTAAATACAAGAAGTGAAAATTTATCTTTATCCCAAAACGTGATTTTTATGATGCTCAAGAAAACAGAGCTCACAAACACCTCATTCAAATTGAGGCTAAGTACTACGTAGTTTTCAAATATTTTTAGACTTGACTGTATCCTTTCAGAAGGCATTAGTAGCCTTATATTACTTTCATTATATTACTTTCATATAACAGTAATAAAGCCCAGAATGAATAGACTTATACTGCTCAAATAATGCAGAAATCAGTGTCCATCATGATGGCAGAATCGGGTCTCATGTGATTGTGCACATAGACTGAAACTTTGAAAAAACTTATTAGCCATCCTTCCTCCTTTTGTATTCTGAATTGTAAAAAATAGGGAAGGTATTAGACATTTTTAATGCATCCCTCATCAAATATGCTATTTTTATTTTAGTGGATTGTGCTTTTATTTACATTATGTGATTATTTAGATGTTTATTTGGTCTCTCCATTGCAATGGAAATATGCTTAGAGCTATACTGAATGATTTTGCTATCTTTGCTGGTTATCTTACTGGATCTTTTAAATTCTTTTAGATTTTTATGTACAATATGAGTAAAACAATATGAGAAAACTTACTATGTTGAGAATGGAGATGAGATTTTAACAATTTTATCAAACTATTTTGTGCAGCCAGTTTCACCTGTCTTCTCAGTCAGTAAGTGTCTTGATGATGGTTTGGGATAAGGAATTGGGCCAAATGTAAAGATTCGACTTTACTTACACAACATTTTTGAGGGAAAATATTCAACACTGCTTTTCATATTTTAAGTTTTTTTATCAAAACCAAAAATCAAGCTATTGAAAAAAAGTAAAGGAGAAAATTTTCAGATAGCATTACCTTAGCAGCCCAAAGTCCTATCGAAACTTATTTGTGTACATTTTGTCAGATTGCTGGCTGTATCCACCTTTGCCACTAAATCCTGGAACCTCGTCTCTCTTTTTCTGATATTGTTCCTTACACCAGCATAAAACATATCTTAGTAGTGCATAGCATATAACATACCATACCATACCATAACCTCTTCTCTGACATGACTTCTGATCCAGGGCTTTGCTAGAAGGTGCTATGCCTTCATCAGAGCAATGCCACTTTGATGAAGCGCTAGGGCAATACATCATCAAGGAGCTGCATAGGGTGATGAATTAGTGTAATACATCAAAGTGCCACTGCTCTTGAGAGGTTTGATCCAGCTTCTGTTGAAGTCTGCAGTTTATTAGCATTGACTGAAATAAAAAGAAGGATCAGAACCATAAGCATACAAAATGATTTTTATATTCTCATCTTTCCATCTTTTCAAAATATTTTGAACTGCCACATTTAGTATCTTAAGTTAGGATTTTAATCAAGGTTTGTATTATATGATCTAAGAAAGACATAGTACACTATGAAATCTGTATTGTTCTTCCCCTCCATAATCACTGCAGATTTATAGGATAATAAATGTAGAGGATTTTGAGATTGTATGGCTTGCACTGTGAGATTCAGTTTGCTGCAGTGGGAATAAAACTTTTAGCACTGTCAGTGTAAAAAGTATTTGTTGGAAATGCCCTAACAATCTGAGACTATACCAACAGCAATAATGGCCTAGGCCAAAGATCACATCTATCAGCAGTATCCTGCCCCTGACAATGCCTAAATGGCCCTTTCTTAAACAAGAGTGGACAAAATCCCCATTAAAAACTCAGAACAAGCATGTTCTACCCAGTGTTTGGCACATTCAAGATTTTTCTACCCTCTTTGCCACTTTCATGCTCAGCCTCACAGAATGTTTTCTACCTACATTTTTATAACCTCCTGAGACCTACCAACCACCCAGAAGCAGCTCATAGCATTGTATGCAAAGCTTTGAGATGAATAGGAAATCAAAATTATTGCTGTTGCTGAATGACAGAAAATAAACTTCATAAACTTCTCTGCCATTCTTAGAGCACCTTTCCCTGGACATGTCACTCTAAAAACTAGTTGCCAAGTATATTTGTATCATGATATTTCCTAATAGTGAGTTCTGGAACTGCCTTCTTTCTGTGAAGAAAAAGAAAAGGACTATCTTTCTGTGGACTGAATATGAGGCTCAGGGTCTCCCAAGTGGTGTAATTACACAGTCCTTAATGGCATAAAAAGCCCCACATATTCACATATATATTTTTCTTGATGTAAAATCTACTTCTGGATTGTTGTGTAATAACTTCTACCGAGTCAAATTAATCTACACTAGTCAGTAGAATTTGAAGGCTGTCTGTGATTTAAGTCCTTGCCAAGACACTGAGTTATATTTCTAATATGATTTTAAAATAAGAGATGTATTATTAAAAAAACCCCAATATTTAAAAATAGAAAAATATTTTAAAATATTTAAAATGTAATATTTTAAAATGTAATATTTAAAATATTATGCATGAAGCATAATAATAAATACATATATTATTATACAACATAATTATATATTATATAAGAAGCCGTGGCACATGACTCACCCCGGTATGCTTTGTGCACCTGTACAATAAGCAGGAGACATAAAACAGACAGCAAAATACAGACTTAAAGAGACATAAATAAGACAGCAGTTATCTGCTAAGCAATATTGTATAACTTATTTCAGGATGGACTTCACTATTTTTTCTAGTTTATGTAGATATGAAAGCCTAAGAAAACAAACATTTTGCAAAAGGTTTCTCTGTTAGGATTTTGAAACCTGGAAGCTACTATGACATTATGAAAATCCTTACATTTTGATGTATTAACACCTGAAGTTTGGTGTTCAGTTTTTGTTTCTGTAGCAGTAAACTTCTCTAAATAGTATAATTGCCATAGACATTATGCCAAAGGAAAAGTAAACATGGAAATATGAAAGCTATTGAAGTGAAATTCAGAGAAGTTTTGAAGCTTTTTATCTGTAAGCGTTGCATTCGATCTTTAGTGTTCAAAAAAGTCCTTGAAAATGTAGCCAGATATAAATGGGTGGAACATTTATTAAGCAGTTTTTGAGAAATCAGTGTCTTAATTTTTGGTTTCCTGGGTACTTTCAAATATCAAAGTTTAGCTTTTGCGCTTTTTTAATGAAAAACTGCAATAAATGTTTTAATATGCTTACTCTTTTCTTACTTTTTTTTTTTTCCAGAGAAACTCAAGAAAATTAATTCACATTTATAAAGCTGTCTACTTTTTTCCTCTTTGGAATTTGGAACTGTAGAACCAAAAAACATGTTTTCCCCGGGTTTGTTTGAATACAAGATACCGTAAAAAAAAGGTTACTTGATCATTTCAATATCTGAGTCAAACAACATTCTCTAAATACTGTGAAGAGGAACTCTGGTTTATGGGAAGATTCAGTACATATGACAGTGCAATTTTCTTTCTAAACCCAATAGGAGCAATAACAATGACTGAAAAAGGAAATATTACGTTACAACCTCATGGTGCTTGTTACTTTTGTAATGAGTCTTTTGAAGACTATTTATCAATGGAAAATTATAGTAAAAAATTAAGACACAGAGAAAGTCCACTTACTACCAACAAATTGTAATGGAAATTTAACAGAAATTGTGCAGTTTTGAGAGGGGATAAGAATTAGAAGAAAGATTAAGCAATTCATCTTTTTTTAAGAATTCACATCCAATAAATTAATTTCTTAGGAGACAGGAAGAAAAATAACCTCTTAAATATCACTTTAAAAAACACAGCTGTCACATGGCTTACTTCTGGATTTTGAAAGACAGCAATGGAAATTGAATATAAAACTCAAAGACAGCACAGAGGTTTTGAGGTTGTAAAACCTGAAACCTGTCTAACAAAAAGTGAACTTCTAAGCAGACGTAGTTAAATCTGTAGATAGCCTGAAGGTTATCCTGTGCAAATTAATTGGTGTAGTCACTCAAGTATCTTTATCAGTGTAGCTTCATCATTAAAACCTGAATATAGGACAAAATGATAGGTTCCTTAGCCCTAAATATCAGTTTTAGAGCCAAAATTCATGGCCAACAAACAAAAATAATAGAAATTACAAGATGCAGGCAAAATTAAGCACAGAGTTGGAGGGGAGCAAAACCTCCTGAAAATGAAAAACAAAATTAGTGCCGCAGGAGAAACAGGCAACACAAAGCAGTGATGTTACCTAAGTAAAAGAGGAGCACAAGCTCTTTCTCCACTGTCTCTCAATAGTAGAATGTTAAAAGAGTAACCACGACAAAGGAAATCCATAAGGAAAAAGAAATGTCTACAGAGTGGTACATTAAATCACTGTGGAGAAGAGCAGAGGAATGAAGGAAGTTTCACAATTTTCAACAATGATCTAGAGAAAAGAGATTCTCAAAAACTTTGAATCCATGTTAGTAGTTTTAATGTATGACCTGTAGCGATTAGCTGAAATTTTTACTATAGTGAAATAAGAGTTTTTTAATTAGATATTAACATCAAGTGAGGGATTTTTTAAGAGCAAGTGGTTTTTGATCTAGCACTGAAGTCAGGGGGGGTTTTAACATTGTTTGCAGTGAAAGTACAGTAAGGCCACAATAAACACCTCTGAATAACCTAAAGTCTTATGGTCTACTTTGGGTTTAAAAATAATCAAATAGAACTTTAATGGGAATAATTAAACAAAAGTTTATACCAGACTACATAGATACCATATATATACTACTATATAACCAATGGGCAGTGTTTATTTTTGAAATCTTTAGATATTATTTTAATATGAATTTATGTAGCATAGGGATGAATCTGCATGTTACATCAAATATAATTTATAACACCTTTACAGTTCAGTATCAGAACTTAGTAGTTATGTTATAGTAGACCCTCAGCTGTAGTCTGGGCTGGGAAAAGCATAATTTGTTATTTGTTTCTGGTTTTTCACTTTGATTCAATAAGCTTCCTGTCTGATATCAGTATCTATTACCCAGCTTAACTGAAATCATACAGTCATGAAACAACTTAGAATATTTCTTTATTTAGAGAGGCCTGCTCAGAGGTCAGATCCAAAACACAGCCACGCACTAGCCACGGTGTAGGAAATTAACTCTACCACAGCCAAACCCAGAACATTCAGTGAGCAGATCTTTCAGAAACGGTAAATTCATTTACTGTTCCAGTGCAATGATACTGCACTGGGATCATGCAGAAGACATTGTATTTAAGGAGTCAATGAACTTGATCAATCTATGTATGCTCTATTAGGGCTGTACCTAGGGCATGAGAAGTCTGTATCTGTATGCTAATACAATTGCTAACTTACAGTATCTTTGGGAAGAGTAAGCTGCATGTGGATCAAGGGGTGTAATGCATTGATCCTGACTGGGAGACCATTGTACATGCGTTGCTGATGCTACAGCATTTCAGCACAGTTATTAGTCCCAGGCCTGTGCTGTGCTACACATTCAGTATGGCCTTTTGCTGCACAGATCACTTGGCCAGAGGACAACCTCAGACAGCATGTTGGAAAAAAGGAGCCTGTAGACAGCTCCCCCTTGTTACTGGCAGTTATGCCACATGTGTGGCCTTTCCTTTACCTAAAAGTGAGACCAGCCTTTAGGAATAGAATTCTTTTCTTTTAAGAAAATTATGGAATAGCTGGAGTGACCAAAAAGAAGGACCTTTTCTCCCTGCAACTGTTCTGTACAGCGTGCCATTGGAAAACCTATTTAGGGTGCATCCAGAGTGGCACAAAAGTGGGCTTTCCACCATATGAAGAAAAATTTACATGCTATCTATATTCCTCCTTTTATTCTATCTTTTTAAAACAGCCATTTTATGAAACCATTTGTTATTGAAACTTTCTTATCAGGATCCAGAAAGAACCCTGCACCATGTCTCTCTCTTGCTTCCCACCCCCTCTACAGAACTTCTCTTCCCAAAAAAAGCAAAAATAAAATCATAAATATCTTTCAAGATTGTTTTTAACAAGTCACATACTACATTATTATAATGCAGCTCATAGACAAACAGTTCGTTGAAACAGTCAAAATCTTGATAATACTGCATGAAAGTATTCTGCAAGACATCTTTCTCTTTCTGGTCATAGCTGATAAATGTTAGGAACCATTTCTTCTCCCCTGAGAAAGTTTTTTCATGCACCTGTGACCAAAAAACAGGAAGAAAACCCTCCAACCAGTTCATTAGGGTAGAAAGCCAACATTAGTTTATTGCAGCACTGGGTGCACGGGGAATTGCTCTACCCAATATGCACACCCAGCAGCCTAACAAACCAGGTTATGTTCATGAAACTAATACATATTCATTACATTTCCTGAATACATACCTATATGCTAATGATCTCTGTGGACTTTTTTGGATATGAGTAGGGGTCTTTTGAGGGTCTCTGGTTATCATTTGGGGAACATTCCCATTCCTCAAATGGTACTTTTATGGTACTGAATCTTCTAATGAATCTTTTCTCCTTGAGAATATCTCAAATATAGGGTCAGGTCATTATGTACTTCTCTTAACATCTTTGGTCTGGCACAAAATTTTTATTCTTAAAATTAAGATATCTGCTTGTACATATTAAGCCCTGGTATAGGTAAACAGGAAAGTATTTGCGGGCACAGATGTGGGGAGTTAACACAAAATTACATTAATCTCTGGCATTTGTACTAAGCATTTTATTGTACAAAACTAAGCATTAATCACAGACATAGGCATCAAACACTATTGTGCTAAAGTTCAAAGAACTTTCCAATATGTTCCTTCACTGCTGCATAGACTCCTTTCTTTTAAAAGAAGTATTACTCATTTGGTAACGTACCTTTCTTGTTATGCTCCAGACACATTAAGGAAAAATCTGTCACTACGAACATCTGGACTTTACAAATAAAATTCTTCAAATGATGTCACATTTAACTGTCTTTTATCTGAGCTTCATCCATACACCTTTTAAAAGCAGAATTCATTGAGTGTATTTATTCTTAGCTTCTTTTAGGGGACATACTCTACAGAAAAATTTTTGAGAGGTTGGCATTGTTGGCAGGTAACCTTATGAGGTTGGTTTGAGATCTACATAATCTCAGGAGTGCATCTCTGTTGCACTATAAAATGTTGTAACTGCAGTTACAGAAAGGCTTTATCCTGCCTGAAGCAGTGTTCTATGAGCAAGGATAGGGTTTTCAAACATGTCCTTAATATATGCTGTTGTAAGTGCTTGTCATAGTTTTCTGTCTGAACAGAACTTAAAAAGAATGTTTCCAAAGTCATGATGGAGATTTTTTTCCACAAACCATTCACTATTGGAAAATGGTTTTTTTTGTGTAGCAGAGAAAATAGCAAATGGAAATGTCATATTTAAATACATTGATAAATTGTGAACACTGTGAATGTTCCATTTATGTATGTTTCTCATGGCCAGCATGCTTTGATTAAACTGTATACCATAAAGAATAAAGTTAAATAATATATGCTTGGAATTTAAAAGCAAGAACTTTTAAACACTACAGAATAGCAATGACTACTGTTGATTTTTTCCCCAGAATCTTTTTCTCACACTTGCCACATAAAACCCTTAAGACTTCTGAGGTTCCTTATTGACACTTCAGTATCATCTGCTTAACAATCCATCCAGTCTCTCCTAAATAGACCTCCAAGAATTCAACTCACTTTTTTTTTAAAATGGATCGATAAAAAAGGATTATGCTGTCTTTTTAGCAAGTATCTATAACACAGTCTGAAATTATTTCCATAAAAAGAAGAAAAAAATAGCTGAAGGTCCTAAATATCTTAATTCCTACATACAGAAATAATTTGTGTATCCAAAGAATTTAACCCTACCTCAGCTGATCCAGTAAGCACATCATGATGGCAATCCAAGATGTCAGTACAGTCCTATTGCTTAGGGTTCTTGAAGGTTCTAAAACACCTCAAAACCAGTTTAAAAATACATGATTCATAAAGCGTCCTGTAATGTCAGACTCAGAACTGTCTACACTTAGACAGTGTGTTTGATATTGTGAATATATTTGAATCATTCAATAAGCATTAAATCTGAAAACTACATAAACTTATCAGAAGACTGTACATGAATAACATTGCTCTAGGTTCTGCAGCTAGTCAGAATTGTTTCCTGACTTTCTAGGGGGTTTTTTTTGCTTGTTTGTTCTGACGCATAATAACTTCTAAGCTTGTTTTTAGATTAAAAGAATAACAAGAACTAGAAGGCAATATAATATTGTTTACACAAGAACACAAACAAGTTACTAAACTAAACAAAATCATCAGCAACAAAAAAATCAATGAAAATTTACCTTGCATTTGTAGTTGATTGGTAATGAACAATTTAGCTTCATAACTACGATGTACAAATAATCTGTTTGATTTACTATTCAATTTAAATGATGCAGCTAGGCATAAAATCTTGTTTGGAATATTGATGTTAGAATGAATTAAGTTTAAGGTGAGGTAAAAAAATGGGCAAAATATCTTCCTGTTTCTAAAAGCATTGTTAGTCTCTGATAGCACATTTGGATTTGCAGAACCAAATCAAATACATGCATATGCATTATTTCAGGGTGTTCGCACAATATAATAAATTGCTATGGTATACCCCTGGAGATAACAAAAATGGCAAACTGACAAAACAGAGAATACAAGATTAACATTATACATAAAATTTCTTATCCTGGAAAGCTGTAAAAGAGCCTGAGCAACTCTTTAAACCCAGTTATACCTTTTCAATAGTATCCACCACTAGGAGATACTGACCAAAGATTCAATAACACAGAGGGAAATTGATCAAAAATTCATTAATCTAAACTGAATTGATTTTGTTTTCAGGTTCTCATTTGATAAGCATAAGTATAAGAAATGGAGATCCTTTGAGAGGCAAAAAACATTCACTTTGGGGTATATGAGGTTTTGGCACTTAAGTATAATGACTTTTTAAAATCAGGTAATGTACCTTTACATCTAGGTGATGTTGAAACTGAAATCATGAGACCACAGTTCACTGATTTTAGAACATAACCCTGAATTACAAAACCTGATGATTCTAAAAGCAGAATGAGCCAATAAATTAGTCTGTTTGATTCTGCATAATCCCATACTTGGTATTACCCTTTGAGAAGTGGTGTTTCCACCACAGAAGTCAGTAGTAGAAAGAGCATTTAGAGGGGCATAGAAAATGTTGGCATTTCTTCCAGAAACAAACTCTATATAAAATCTCTGAAGCTATAAAGACACTTTGCTCATGAGAATAAGCGCATGCATACATCTCCATGTCCACAGTCTTTTTGATAGTATGACTTTCCCCTGATATGAAAAATTACAGTACTCAGAAAATTTGTAAGTATTTTGATACTTCCTCTGGAGTGAGTGGTTCTGAATCAGGCATCAGACAACGTGGTTTGGAAACACATTCTCCCTGATGATTTTTCAGACTAACAAGGTAAATAATATACTCTACAATTACTGCAGGTACTTTTCTTCCTTTTCTTGCATGATGAGAAACCGAAAATCTGGACTAAATCAGGAGACATTCATTAACTTGCACAATAAATTCCATGCATCAGCTAAAATGACTACTTACAGCTTTCACCTCGACTGTCATTTCAAATGGTATCAAAATGAACTGAATTTCAAAAGCAAAGATGCATATAATGAAAGATTTCCTTCTGTTAGAAGTGGTCATTAGTAATAATGTAGGGACCTTCATCTCATTTAACATTCTCCTATTTAAAATTATGCCTGTGTATATCTTTGGAGCTATGAAACAATTGGTTTCCATTGTGTCAGTTGTAATGATTCAAAACTTTAAAGTTCTTGACTCAGTCAGCGATACATCACACATTCAAATTTTTGCAAATACAGTTGTGCTCAAATACATAAGGTAAACCAAGCCCAAGATACCTTTACCATAATGCCTTGAATCCTAAAACTATAGTTATGCAAGTTTTCATGTTCAGTGTTTTTACCAGTTAAGTAACTGATGGAGGAATGGTTATTATAGAAGTGTAACCTCAGGACAACAGATGTGGTATTGCCCCAAACTACCATTACTGTCTGAGATGGTGATATTTAGTAGTCTGAATAATACTCTAAGGCTTTTAAACTGAGGAAGATAAATTTCATAAATTATTTGCACACAAATAAATAAAAAACAGTACTTCAGTAATTTATCCAATTTCAACAAGAAAAATGCAGTCTCTATTGTGCAGTGACACGTTGCCTCTGAAGAGCCTGTTGACTGTAATTCTTTGAATGACATAATCTAATTGGTCTGATGAGGAAAGCAGATGCCTGGAATCATAGTTCAAATTCCATCACAGTCAGTATATGTACTTTGAAAATTCTTTCTCTAACAGTGAAGTTGTTTGCTACTGGAGTGCTACACTGTCCCTCTTTCAAAATCTGTTGACTTTTGTTTATGAGTCTATGAATCTGAAGTAAGAGGGATTCTGATAAGAAGGGGAAAAGGTAGATTTTAATATCGTTGTGGGTTTCAGCATGAAACTTCTTAAAACATCTTAATGGAGGAAAACAAGATCTTATACATTAGGTGCATATGTCTAAGTGCACATTGATGATGTCCATGGATGTTGACATGACTGTTACTTTCAATAGACTGAAGTTTACATATGTACTGCACATATATAGTGAGCTAAAATAGAATGATTTTTTTTCTAAGAATATTTTTTGCATGCGGAGGGTCCTTATATTTCCTTGTCACCAAGCAGACTTTTTTTTTTACAAAACATAGACAAAACACTTCAAAGAAACTAATTTTTCTGTGTCTTTAAGGGAACCATCTGATTCTTCAATTTAATAATTTTTTAACACTGCGACTTTAACATTATGAATAAATACAGGTTGGAGGAAGAGTGGCTGGAAAGTGGTCCAGCAGAAAAGGACCTAGAGGTGCTGGTTGACAGCCAACTGAACATGAACACATGCACCCAGGTGGCCAAGAAGGCCGATGGCATCCTGGCCTGTATCAGCAATAGTGTGGCCAGCAGGGCCAGGGAAGTGATTCTTCCGCTGTATTCGGCACTGGTGACACCACACCTCAAATCCTGTGTCCCTTTCTGGGCCCCTAATCAGGAAGGACATTGAGGTGCTGGAGTATGTCCAGAAAAGGGCAAAGGAGCTGGTAAAGGGTATGGAGCACAAGTCCTGTGAGGACTGGCTGAGGGAGACGGGGTAGCTTAGCCTGGAGAAAAGGGAGGCCTTCTCACTCTGAACAAATACCTGAAAGGAGGTTGTAGCCAAGTGGGGGTTGGTCTTTTCTCACAGGTAACAAGTGACAGGAAGACAGACTTTAGTCTTAAACTGCACCAAGGGAGGTTTAGTTTGGACATTAGGAAGAAACTCTTCACAGAAATGGTGGTTAGACGTTGGAATGGACTTTCCAGGGAGGTGGTGGAGTCACCATCCCTTGAGGTGTTTAAGGAAAGACTGGACATAGCACTTAGTGCCATGGTCTAGGGTTGGAGTCCAAGGCATGCCTCCGGCAGCGCTGGCAGGTGAGGGAGCCCTGGAGCCCCAGTGATGGGGTCCCAGACCCTGGCCAGAAGCCAAGAATGAAGGTGGTTTTGATCTTAGTCCATGGGAAAAATTACCAACACTGCGAGAAACATTGCAAAACACGAGAGTTTAAAATAAGTAGTGGTTTAGTGTGTTGCAAGGTAAAAAGGTAGATTTTAGGATTTTTAGAATAAAGATAAAAGACTTAAGATGGAGGATTTTGGGCGTTGCCCTGCCCTTCTTCTTCTCCTCCATCTTCTCTGGTGATGGTGGCACAAAATGATTGGTAGAATGAAAAAGAGGTAGAAATTACGTGTCTAAAATAGGTGCAAACTAATTGGTATAAAATGGTAAATAATAAATACGTTGTGAAGAATGGTTGGATCATGGAAAGGGTACAAAAGGGACGGGACAGCCCAGGACTGGGCAGTTCCCGCTCGGACACAGCTGGCATCAGACTTGCGGCGCCGGAGCTGAGAGCCAGCTAGAGATAAGAAGAAATAAACAACTTGAAACAACATCTGCAGGCATTTCTCATCTGTTCGGGCTCGAAGGTAAAGCTTCACAGAGGAGGGAGATAAAGAACCTGGACTTGTGCGGAGTCCAAAACTCCCACAGCCTAGTTGACATAGTGGTGTTTGGTCATAGGCTGATCTTAGAGGTCTTTTCCAATCTAATTGATTCTGTGATTCTGTAAATAGAGAATGGCTGCAAGAAATCTACTTATGTAGATATTGCTGTAGAAAAGATCAGTTAAACAAAGTCTAAAAAGTAGAAGCTTACAAGGTGAGAAATATTTTAGAACAAAATATAAATAATTTCTCAACTGCAATAGTATAAATCCCAGAAGACAGCTATAAAGACAGAATAGGAGATACAATTTAATTCGTCTTAAAAATAATAATCTGGTTATACAAAGATCTCAGAAGATAGTGCTCTGTAAGGATAAAATATACTAATACCAAGAAATCCATGACACATCTGGTAAAACTTGGAGAACTCTATTATTCTATGTCTTTGTGAAATATCTATTAATGAAAACCCAACAAAAACCCACAACATTAAATACTGTGCATCTGTTAAGCTATGCCAGCGAAACGATTCCTAAGAGTGATAAAATGTGGTCTCAAACCACACATCAGGAATCAACTGGCAGAATAACAAGTGGGGGTTTGTGCCAAAGAGATTCAACCAGATGTTTATTCTATGACAACTAACTGAGAAATTACTTGAGCATAAAGATAAGGGAACTACATAATGTTTTTATTGATTTTTAAAAGGCATTTGGTAGAGTGCGGCAGAGGGATTATTCTGCATCTTGGAGTATTAGTCCTACAAATCTAAGAGCAATTACCCCTGACTTTAATAAGGATACATAAAGTACAAGGAAAATTAACAGATTGTTCTCTGATTGTTTTCTCCTTAGATACTTCTTTTCACCTCATTTATCCAACAATATTTTGGGTACATCTGGTTAGATAGCTTAAATAAAATTTCCAGGTCTGATCTCTGCTTTCTAGCTGTATTACCACAACAGCTCAAGCTTTTAGAGCCATGTCATCAAATCCTTGAAGAGAGTTTAAGGTTTAGATTTCAGATTAGAAAAAGGTCAGGAAATACTGTCTGGACAAAATGAAGCTAGGTAGAGAAAACAGTAAATTTGAAGCAGAAACAAATTAACTGCTTCAAATTAAAATGACTACATGTAATAATGGTATAAGAAGACAAGAACCTTGACTTAATTGACCCAGCAGTAGGGAAAAAAAATAGGGATTCTTTAAGATATATCAAACCCATGATCTATAATGTAATTTAAAAGTTATGCTTGTCATGTGTTAGACTTTTGTACATCAATCCCAGAGAGAAAGAATTTTAGTAGACTAAAAGCTAGATACAAAATGCATGTTTTGGGACATTAAACCCTATAGCACCTAAAGAAGTCAATGTGCCTGAACCCATTAGGATGATTAAAACTTGATTCTTTGTACACTTAATAGAGATTCAGAAGACAAGTATTATATTTATTTTCACAGTTCTTTGTATTCAAGAAATTAATGTGAGCCACTATTGCAGAAAAAAATATGAACATTTTATTCTCCTGTGAGGATACACGCTGCTTGGAATACCACTGCATGCATAGTTTGCATATTATGAGAGTGCAGTTGGGGTTGTAGGTAATGGTGCAGCTTTTCAGGTCATCTAGTGTCCACAAGCATCACCCATCACTGTTCATGACTCCCTCCCAGGCTCAAACAGTGGAATTTATGCTTAATTAAATATAGGTTCACTAAAATAGAGTCAGAAAGACATGAGAAATTATCTTATTTTTGAATTTTAACAGATATTGGGCTAACAAAAGACAGTCTATTACAATAAATGTAAGCTAAATGAAAGGGAACAGGTGCAGCAAAGGGAGGTAAGTCTATAACCCAAACTGTTATAGTCTGCTGAAAATAGGACTTCATTTTCCAAATGGTAAACATGCAAAATGAAAAGCACTGCTTAAGGAATTAAATAATCCTTTAGCCGAAGAAAAAAAAAAAGTAAGAGAAAAGCAAAAAGACTTTCTGAAATTTGCACCAAGATAAAATGAGGAGGAATTAATCTAGGAGAAAACAATCCACAGACAAAAATAGAGAAATGGTCACAATAAGGAAGGATACTGGAAATCAGAAGAGAACTAAAAAAGGAAGGGGAAATGGACTAACCAGCAACAAAAGCTGCACAGAACTTTCTAGCTCTGAAGATATGGGGCGGGGAGGGGACAGGGAGGAAAATAAGAATGAAATATACAACATATAGTTTCAAGACAAGATGTAGACCCTAAACTAATCAAAAGTATTGTTTCACTTTTCAGCAAGAAGAATCTTGTTAGCTGATTGGAATGCATGATCCTTGTGGGGCCTTTCCAAGGCAGAATATTCAGTGGATCTGTAAATCTGTGACTAAAGATAATTCCACATGACACCAACAGTACACATGAATGAAGAAAAACATCATCTGAACAAGCTTTGACACAAAGAACAGTTACAAGAGCTAGAAGTCTGAAGAGAAAATGAAAGCACGCATACTGTAACAAGGATGTGTTTACTGTAGGATTCATTCCTCTTGAGAGGGGCATAAGTACTTAAACTGAGGGGTGGGAGGAAAAGTGAGCACAAAATGAAAGTTCATGTATTTAAGATATAATTGGGAAAATTTCCTAAACTAAGGCTACACTAAACTAAATTTTTGGGTTTTGAATATTTACAGGTTACCAGCATCTGAAGGCATGTCTAGAAATATCACTGGTTTTCAGGAAGAAGCTAGAATGTTTTAAAAAAAGGGACCATTTTTTTGTAGCCTCAAGCAGTAGTAAATGGCCCTTTGTTACCCTTCTTCCTAATGCTATGTCCCTAAGGTAAGAATCATCGTTAAACAAACCACCTCATTTTTATAAGGAGAAATATTTCCTTTCAGGCAGAGGCAAAGTTGCTATTAGTATTTAGACTTTTTTATGATATTGTACATTTCTTATATTTATATATCATGCAAATTACATCGTCAAGCAATATTTACCAACAGAAAATTGTCTGAAACAGAACTCAGAATATCTTAATAGCATTCTTGACTTGTACCCTTTTACTGCAACTTTGTAAAGTGAATGTAATGATTCCTCCAGTGTAACGTCTGTATACATTCCTTTTTCATTTGAGATTAGAGTGATATTATTATTTTTGCATTTGTTTAATTTATTTCGTTTTTTAAGTTCAAGTACAGCAAGACAATATACAGTAATTGCACAACAGAAAGGAAGGGAACTGGAGATACAGTAAATTTCAGTTAAACTGATTCATCTTGAAAAATTCTAGAGAAAGAAACCTATGGCTGTGTGATTAATGGTAAATTAAAACAAGTTATAACAACATATTTATAGTTTTACAGTTACTGGGAAGCTGAATTCTTTCTTGAGTTTGAAAAGGAAAGTTACTGAGATTATGTGAGCCAATTATTTGCATTTACTATATATAGTTCTTTGTTTACATCAATTGCTGAGAATTTTAAAATACATTAACTGATCCAGAAAGCATAGAGTATGAAAAACAAGTTTAACAAGTTATATATTTGGTTCCTTTTTCCTACTTTAAATAGAGACAATATGTGTTAAAATAATTATGAATACTTCTGTTTTCTTTTTAATTTGCTGTTTCTTATACACTAACTTCATTTACCAGTAATTTAATGAAGAAAATTAAGGGAAATGCAAACAGTAATGATTTTCCACAATAGAAATTGGTGTGATGAAGTATAAATTAAGCTCCTAGTACCACAAATGCCTTGCATGACAAAGCACCAAAAAAGAAATAGTGTTGTCACCAGGTAATTATGTTTGCTACTGGGAAAAAAGGGAGAAAAAGCAATACACACACACACACACACACAAACCTCACCAAAAGAGAACATTTCTAGTGTAAATTTTCTCATAGGGAAGTCCTGTATCAAAACAATGTGAAAAATTTTCATGGACTTTGAAGATTCTTTGTCCTGTTTTTAGGCAAGAATTAAACCTGTTCTTGAGACATCTGAGCAAATACCACAATCCTCAGAGAAAGCAATTGTTTATAGACATTTCTGACTAGGAAGACAAAGAAAGAAAGTATTAATCTTCTGAATAACTCAGTTGGAATATGAGTCTACTATTTTTTATCTCTTTTTCCAGGAAGGCACTACCTTTCTATCACTACTGGGTGGTGAACAGTGTAGCTAAACTGATGGTTTAGAAAATAACTACGAATAAAATACAAAAGATTGTGTTTGCATCACTTTATGATTCTTTTGCGGAGGCCATAAAAACTGTACCACTTATGTAAGGAAAAGTTTATGTTCAGATCTGTGCCAAGAACCACTGTGGATGGCAACTACAGTGTATATAATAAGAAATGTTAAGGATAAAAGCCAGAGAATAATTGTCAACTGTGAAATCTTTCAATACAGACAGTATATGACAGAATTAAATATAATTTCCTCAAATAACAATAATATTCCCTTTCCTGACATCTTGGGCATAAGCAGAGCACTCTGATATTTCTATCTGTTTCAACACACTGCTGAAGAAAGGTAGCAGATGTCATGACGGGGAATGTCACAAATCTATCAATAGGAAAGACACTGTCTTCACAGAAAGCTGTTTATCTATCTTACACCTCATAATAAATTTGTCTTCAGGAGACAAACATGATTTTAATACAAACACAACCAGAAATATATAAATAAAAATGAAAGAAAACGACAGTTGTAATCCTTGGTTATTTCTTTACAGAATTTTTCTTTGGTAGCACTTCCCTATAGTCTAGAGTTTTAACAGTCTCAACAATAATGTCTTATTATCAAGGGATATGCTTGTATGGGCTCGGCAGACTTTTCCTTTTTTTTTTTAATTATGTGAGAAAGTTCTAATGAGAATAGAAACTATGATTACGGCAAACTAAAACTCCAAACACCAGTAAAATAATGTATCATAAGATTTATATTAATAGAAAATAATATGGGTTGTTTACGAAAATACAGCATGATTTATTATTGCCTTTAGGCAAATATATTCCTGGAGGAAAAGGTTGAATAGGAATGATTTTGGTACCTAAGAACTTTATCAATGTTGCAAATGGCAACTTTTGATCAATTTGAAAAATTGCAAAGGTACCCGGTAGTATAAAAGAGTTTCTGAATGAGAAATGATTTGCCATTGTAACTATCTATTAATGCTGTACCCATGTGTAGAACAAATCTCTTTGGTGATATTTTCTGAACTGGGTAAGGTGGTGCAATATCTTGTTAGTGTACGTCAGTTTAACTAATTTTTCGTGCAGTATTTGTACAGTATAGTAAGGCAAATTAATACTTGGTTACTTGTTTTAAGAAGTATCTTTTGATTGAAACACTGGAATATTGCTGAAATTTTCCACAAAGAAATTATATTGAAGAATTGTTGAAAACATATATTTCTATTAATTTTCATTATTGCTATTAAGACCAGTGGTCCTGTAATTATGTGGATAATACAAACTCTCAAATACTTCAGTATTTTACCTGTATTTATATTATCTTGGGGGTCAGGATTTAAGGAGATCTTAAAATTTTAGTAAAGGTGTCATCCATACTCCTACAATATAAAATGTTTCTAATCAAGTTGTAATATTGAAAAGCTATTGTGTAAGAATGCAGTGATCAAGAAGTTCTATGGAATCTTGTTATAAAATTCCTTTAATTACAATTTTTTGCTAAATACAGTCTAGTTCTTATCTATGACTTCAGTTTAAGATTTCATAAGGTGCTTTTTTCTATAGGTGCAGAAGAATTCTAATCCATGTTTTAATTATCCGTCAGGCACCTTATTTTCATTCTGATCTATGCATTCCTTTGGTCTCCTGGTGCTTAATTCAAAGGTGATTTCAATCCTTATATCTTACCTTATTTTCAGGTGGTACTAACTGTGTAATTATTTCCCCCTTCACAAAATACAAAGACATAAGGCCTTTTGTCTTCATGTGAATCTAGTTCTATCACTAAACTTCTGGATCCTGTAAAACAAACACAATCTGAAATCAATCTTGTCTACATCTCATGTTAAGTTTTATTTTTAAACAGGCAACTTATGAAAAATACTGTGGAACTTTTTTTTACAACATATTGTTATTTCAGTTGAAATCATTAATTTTTCAGTTCTTGACTTTGGCATAATTCTGCATTAATTATCTGAGATAACTCCAGCAACCTCATTTTTACTGAAAATCATAATATCATCAAAGTTTTAGCATTTCCACAATCCTGAAAGCCATTAAAAAGTAAAAAACCAAAAAAGAACAAAACAAAGCAACAACAACCACACTGAAAGGTAGACTTACGGTAGATGTGTTGGGTGAATTAATCTGGTTACCTGGAAGTTGCAATACTTAGGAGGTTAATTAACACACGTTAGAATTTCTCAATATACTGCAAGCTAAATAGATGGAATAGTAGATTAACACTGATAAAGCCTCATGAGCTGAGTTAGGAATTACCTTACGACCTCTAATGAATAAAATTATGAGTGACTGAACTTAGGTTGCTTAGAGACTTTTGGTTTCATCTAATTAACAGCCAAGCCAATAAACAAGACACTTGTGCTCTGAAGGCTTGTTTTAAATCAGTATTTGGACAATGTTAAAAAATCTGACCTTTCTCCCTGTAGATAATTTCATATGAAAAGTCAGTATATATAGGGCTCATTTTATGAACTAGACATAAATATTCTTGTAAATGCAGAAGAAACTTATACAGATTTATCATATAAAATATTTAGAAGAAATGCTATTCTGTAAGTGTTTAAATATTTTATCCCATATTTAACAACTATCTCATCAGGGCTATACAGTCCTGAATTGAAAGAAATACCAGTGGGAAGGAAGTAAAATTTTAAATATTTAGGATTAAATTTCTGTTTTTCTTCACTTTTCCATCTTTCCAACTTGTGTTGATTTCAATGGGATTTTTAGACAGCCAAAGTGCCTCAAAATTAGGGAATGTACATTGAAGTGCTTAAAAATATACATTAAAGCCTACTGCTATATTTCCATTTATGGCCAAACCGGAACTACAAAGTACCTAATGCCTGAAAAAGATTCAAAACAAAACTTTCAAAATAATTTAAGAGATATATTAGCTTGACTTTGACCTTCAAACCCATTAACTATGTTTATTGTTCATACCTCTAAATCTGTTTTATATACATTCAACAAGGTTATCTACAGTTCAGTTTGTATTAATTCCAGGACAATAATAAAGTGGTGGAACTTAATTTACATCTACAGTGACAGAAATATAGTTCTTAATCTTACAATAATCCAACTAATGATTGTCTTGAGAACAACCAAATTTTATGTTATAGCAGATAAAATTGATCTAAATATGTAAAGACACATGACGGACCAAAATTTAAGTCAAGGATAAAGAGAAGAAGTTAGAATGCAAACTGACTGGACTTTAGGGTAGTGAATACAAGAGTTTCAATTTTTCAATTTATCTGCCTGGGAGACATAAAAAAGATGAGAATTGTTGGCTTTGTAGCACACTTCCCTACATTTAGAGTATAGAAAATATCCCTAAGCATGACAAGAAAGGGAAAAAAGGGTTTGCTACAGAACTTAAAATTTGTGGTTTTTTCTGTGAAAAGCCTACTAAAAATTTTGTGGATTATTCTGGATACTGAAAGAATATATACTTACCTCTAAATTTTGAAAGTTTTCTATTTAAATTACCTTTGATTCTGGCATTATTACACCAGCTGGTAAGAAAAAAGATAGTAGAAATCAGATTACTAAACCCCTCCTCACAGTTTTAATCTTAAATCGATGACACCGTATCACATCTGGATGTAGCAGTCTGAGATTTTTTAACTTTTAAGTAGTTGAAAAAAACATGCACTTGTCAGTATCTCTGGAGGAATACATCAGTGTCATACAGCTTTTGCAAACTTAGCAAGCACAAATACGACAAGAAAGAAAAGGTGCTTGATAATGGCATGAATCCGTAGTGAAAAGCACCATGACCTGTGCTGAATCACAATGTTAAAAATATTTCTCCCCTTTTTTGTATGCACTTTCCTTTTTACAGGCTGTGAATTATATATTTAGACCAAATAACAAAGTATAGGTGTGCTATACAAATATATATAATTATCATTTAATAAGCAACTTACTCACTAAATACAAATTAAGAGATTCTTGCATGACATAAAATATTATCTTATTTCAATTTGTTTTATTCAAGTGAACTGAAACCAAGAGATGCAGTATCATGCATAACAGAGATCCCCCTTTCAAGAGGAGGAAAACATCATAAGAATGTCAAACCTGATGCAATGGAGAAGAAAGAAGACAAGTCTGTTTCAGCTCCAATCATTCTAGCAAAGGAGCTGTCAAATCTGATCACCTTGACCTCCATACTGAATATTATCGAGGACCACAGACATCAATACTAACCATATGTCAACAGTAGCTCACAGCTAAATTACTATTTTTAAAGTTTTTTTGAAGACTGACAGCTTTGTATTTGTAGTGATAGTGATTCATAATACATATAAATCAAACATTATCATGAAGTGTGTAGTTAATGAATGGAATTAGTAAAGCATAACTTTAATGCAAAGACTGGCCGGATTTACCAGTCTTCTAAACACTCTCATCACACTGATATCAAAATCAGTGATATAGATAAATATCGATATAGATATAGATGATATAGAGATAGAGATAAAGAGATATAGTGCGAACTGCAACACAATTACTTGTGCCACTCAAGTGCTGAAATAGATTATTAGAAATTTGATTCATGAACATAAATATGGACTTATCAAGGCCAAAAGACATCTTTTCATCAGAGATAATATTGTTACATAGTTTTCTGAATAATGTTTAGAAGATTCTTCTGTCAAATATACAAACACATTGAATTTTATAACAAAATAATTAGTATACAGCTAATTTCACTGCAACATTCTCCAAGAAAAATAATCAGAAGAGCATTCCCCAGGCTGACCAAAATATAAATTCCCCATAAACATGCACATGAAAGGACAACGTTCAGGTACAATCTTCACTTCTAGTCTTACTGAAAGTAAACTTTTTCCTCTGAATGACTGTTAAACAAAGAGCATTAGCTGAAAACGTAACAACATTCATTGAGTTTGCAGATGGCGTGAAGTGGCACAGAACAGTTGATATTTTCTGCTACAGCTGCAAACCAGAGGGACCTGGACATGACGGAGGAGGAATGCACTGCCAGGAACCTCATGAAATTCATCCAGAACAAATTCCAGTTCTTGCTCTGGGTGTGACATGGTCTGGGACCACACCAGCTGGGGGGCCGCTTGGCAGAGAGGGCTCTAAGGGGATTCTGCTTGATAGCAGGTTGGACATGAGCCAGCAGTGTGCCCTGAAAGCAAACTGGCCAAGAGCAACCTGGGCTGTGGTTGCTCATGGTCTGGAGGTGCAGAGGAATGGCTATTTCCCTCTCCTCACTGTTCATTTAGCTGTCAGTTTTGTGACCCTCTACTCAATAAAGATACTGATTAACTGGAGTATGTTCAGCAGGGAGCCAGTAAGCTGGTGGTGGGGTGGAGCTGGTTTAACCTGGAGAAGAGCTGAATTTGAAGGAACCCAACAGTAACACGCCTTGCTGAAGGAAAAATGGAGTCATCTCATCACAGTGATGCAGGGCAGGAGGATAAGGCATAGTGACTGCAAGTTTAAACAATAGACATCTTCCCTGCATATAAGAGAAACATTTTTCCTCATGAAGACAGTCAGGATCTCGAACAGGTGGCTTCAGAAAGGTGGTTCAGTCTTCATCCTTGGGAGTTTTTGAGACCTGATTGAACAAAACCCTAGGCAACCTAGTCTGATCTCACAGCTGACCTGTTTTGAGCAAGAGGTATGAGTAGAGTCCTCCTGAGGTTCCTTCTAAGTTGAATGATCCTGGACTGTCATGTTTCTGTGTGTGACATCAGATAACTGCAGAGAGGCTGAAGACTGATTCTGTGATAAAAGAAAAATCCAGAGAAATGGAAAACCAAATGACTTATAGGACTTTGATGAAATTTATTTTAATTCCATTCTATTAGAAGTGAGATTAGATCAATGCCAATTACTATAGGAATAATGAGACCTCATTATTCTAAAATTATTCTATCTAAAAAATGTCACTATGAATTTATAAGAGGAAGAGTTCTTTCTATCAATTATGCAATTCTCTTCAGCAAAATATGCAGACAAGTGCTCTCTTAATTTTAAGTCCTTTATTTTGTATACTTCTGGAGTGGCTCTTGCTGACTTATGACAACAGCAAATGAAATGTTATGAGTTTTCCAACAATTCTGTTTGAAAGGGCATGTTGTGAGATGTTATCTTTTGTTGTTCTACAGTCTTCTCTTGGTGTAAGGAGAAGTAAGAGTGAGACATGCCTTTCTCATTTTTTTTATAATTCTCAGCATAAAAAACTTATTAAACTCTAAAAAGAAACTGCAGTTATATGTGTATGTAAATACATATTTATGTACAATTTACATATCCAAAAATGCATCCTCATGAAAATCACAGCAGTCAGGTGTTCTTAATATTTTGCACGGTTCTGTCTGTCTCAGAAGCTCTTTGCTCTTGTGTGTGTGTAAATACAAACATATGCATGCAGACATGAACAGTGTCACATCTCCACTTATTCAATATAATTATGGAAAACAATAGCACCAGGTTAATGTAAATCAACTAACATTTCACCCTACATTCCACACCCTGTATTTGACAGTAGTAATGTGAACATTTTTTTGTTTCCTATCTCACAAAGTAAACTCTTTTCCTAGATTCATGCCCCCATTATGCAATAATTATGAAAAAAAAATATTTTATAAAAATCTAATAGGATTAGTTTTCATTTTTTCATCAATTGTGAGTTTAAATGAATTGTAGAGAATTTATAGACGAATCTACAGGTAAATATACTTATCTATTTTGATAAAATTCAATCATTTTGGAATCCAGAATAAAGTTTAGTAAAAAAAGTGTTGTTCGGTTGGTTTTTATTAGTCCCTATTAATATTAATTATATAGTATTAATATGCAGTTACTGGTAATCATTACAGCAAAACTGCAATGCCTCTTTAATTTGTTAATTAGATGCCTTTTAGGATAGTTCATCTAAAGTGTCGCAAATATTTACTAAGCCCCATTATCAAAAACTTATTTAAAACTCAGAAAAGCAGCCTAAGTGTTTGTTTCTCAAAGGAAAATGGAGAGCTGTAATAATATTTTCTCTATAAATGTCATGTAAGGGAGAGAAATATAAAAGGGAGTTGAAGTGTTGTACAACATAAAACATTTATTTAAAAGGGATACCTATTCCATATGCTAATAAATTAAGCATAAAATTAAGGTATAAGTATTTTTTCAGAAGCATGCAACAAAAATTAAAAGTGAAATCATTTTATATCCAAGCATTGCTTTGAAAACCCAGTATTTATTAATTTGCTAAATAATTATTAAAATTATTTAAATTAAATATTTAATTATTTCCCCTTTATCAATTGAAAAAATAATTTCACTTGAACAGCTGAAATCATCACAGGTGACTTTCCATTTATTGAATCCTTGCAGTACATGAACTCTCCACGACTAATTTCCTTTCATTCTGGTAACAGTTGCTGGTTTCAGTGAAGTTCCAGTTTCAGATACAATTCACAGCAAAGGAAAAATCCCAGACACTTATAGCTACTTGACTTTAATTATATCCACACTTGTAACCAATTAATTTAACATTCAATCTTGCTGTGCTTCACTTATATTCTGATGTTATTGATATTTAAGAAATATAAGGATCAATAGGATAATTTATAGTGGATTGAGTTATGGATAAAATTTCCAAGTAGTTCTGACACTGAGTTTGAAAAGAACAAAATAAATAGTGTTTTCTTTTTTTTTTTTTTTTAATTGATCTAATTGTTTTAAACTAAATCTTTAGAGAATTTTTTAGTAATATTCTCAGTATTTGCATTGGCATTAAGAAATGCAATTGGTATCTGCACTGAATCTTTAAAAAATGTTTATAAATAGATTTCAGAGAACTCTACCTGGGCATAATTTTTGGATTCAGAATTGTGCAGCTTTGCAGTAGCTGTGAATGTCAAATATGACAGCTGTCATAGAACTTCCAGACCATACAGGTGCAAAATATGCCATAATCAGGTTTGAAAGCCCAGTATAAGCATTGAGAGAGTAGAATATTGCTTATGCCTTTGTGGCATAGTTTAGAAAGCTTCTCAGATTTACTGTTAACTAAATTGGGCTGAAATTCAGGTCAGTTGAACAAACAAAGTCTTTCCTAAGCCCTGTTTTAAAATTTTATGAATATAAATCATTTCAACCTATGAATGTATTAGGATCATCTGGAAGAAATCATAACTAACCAGGCATTTTACCCCATGGTAAGCTACAATTAGTTTAGAGTTCTGGGCAACAAAACTCTTGCAATATGGCAAAAGTAATTGAGCTTGCTGTCTTTCTAAAAAAAAAAAAAATCTAGAAAATGTTTTTTGAAAAGTTAACAGTTCTATAGTTTTCATACAATCTGAAAACTTTTAGGTAAAAGAAGAAATTTTCATCTATAAAAATCAATAATATATAATTCAAAGCATTATTTCATTGCTCACCAGAAGTAAAAAAGATATGTTTTCTTGTGGTAGTATTCTCTAAAGGAGTCGATATGATGATGAGGTAAAGATCCTATCATCTGTGAAAGAAAATGTGTGTCATCTTTGAAGTAGATAGTATATGTGTATCTATATTTTGATTATATTTTCTTGAAAGTCTAAGGAAGAGCTAGAAATGGTATCAATAGCTGTCCATTCTTATCCTATTGTTTTAATCAAAGAATAAACCTTCTTACAGTAGTCAGTTGTTACAAAACCAGTGTATTGCTGAATTGAGAGCATACCTACATAATCAATATTGAAAATAAGAAAGACGTAAGGAACAATGTACTGCTATTTCAGATATGCCTTACTTTCAGACCTTAGCATTGCTGAATTATGCTTTCTAAAAATTTTTATTGACTGTTTTCAGGCTGAATGTCATTAAATGTTTCAAAGGAGATGCAGAGAGCTGTTGTCTTTAACAGCTGTTCAAATGGTTTTTCAAGCAAGACATTTCTAGAATTGACCAAATACACTGAATAATCTTTGAGATGAAGCCAAACCATCTTATTTTTAGTCAATCTTTGGAATTTAAAAGATGTTAAAAAAGCAAAATTTAGATAATTACAACTGACTGTAGTTGCATCTATGTCTTTTTTACCTTTGAAAATAAAAGTGGGTAGAAAAAAAGAAAAAGCTCAGTTAACTGAAAAATGGGCAGAATAAAATCAAATATCCTAATTTAAAAGAATAATATGTTTGCTAATACTTGCCTTCTGATACATTTCAGGGAGAATATGAGAGTTACTGAAAAATAAAAGTCTTGCTAACAGACCTGTGTACTTAAATTTAAGTTTAAAAAAATATTTTTCTCATTTTTAATACATACAGAACTCCCTCAGTATGATACACACATTTGTTCACAAAAAATCCAAACCAAAACAAAACTCCAAACTGTTTACTATGTGCTTTCAGAGAATGACCTTCAATTTTAGAAATTTAGTAGAAATTTTGCATTGTGAGAAATAAGTGACAGCCTTCTGGAAACCTCGATAGTTATAAAAACTGTAATACCAGAACATCACATCAGCAAGGCAGACTCTACCATCAAATGCATTTTGCATGTGTAAATTAATTTTTTTCCATATGTCATAATTTTTAATAACAATACAACTTGTGTGAACAATTTTGGAAGCCAAATAAATTGTCAACATTATGTACTACTTTTAAGAATTCCACCTAGGATCCTGCTGTTCTTCCTCTCTTTCTCCCTTATTTCCTTTCTCAGCCAACATCACCACAGTTACTAAATTTGCTTTGGAGTAATAGCCCATAGAAAACTAATTCGCTCAAAGAGTCTGATGCTTTCTATCTTAATAAATTGGTTTTAAAAATACCTACACATAAAAAGAATCTCTGTTCAGCATTTAGTGTCTTAGCACCAACAGTTAATCACATCTTTTAAAATAAGCACTACTGTTATAGTTTCTATCTTTCTTCTTTCAGAAAGATTTAAATAAAAGACTACCAGTAATCCTCACCTCAGTCTGTCCACAGAATGTCATGATTGCAAAGGGGGCTAACTGATCTATCCTGTATGTGAGGCATCCTTTGTGCAATGTGTCAATCCAGAAATAAGAAAAATCCAGAGATTTTTTAGGTTTTTTAGGGAGCCTTCCTATTTTCTGATATTTCAAAATAATATAATCACATAGAGAACACTGCAATAAACCAGTATTGTATATAGGATTTCTTCATAGTTTCAGAGCAACCTCAAGCTCTTCATGAACACACTGTTGTACCTGGAGTTGCTTCCACTTCAAAGGGAATATCAGAAACCTGTAATTAGCTGGGAAATTATTTTCAGGAAAAAGAATTTGAAATGGCCCTACTCATTTTTTAAAAATTAAAGGAAAGTGTGTGATTGAATTGTTATTTTTCAAATTAAAATTTATCAGTTCTTTTGGGATTGAATTCTATCCATTTATGACACTAAATTATCAGAGATAGAAACAGGATCTTTGCAAATGACACAGAAGGGTAATGAAAATATCCTTAGAACTATTCATACAAAGGTTTATTTTTATCCATTCATGTTGCAACAGTGTACAGTGGTCTCCCTTGGAAGCTGCATTTTAGGTTATCCATTTTACATTTAACATATATAATGTTGCAAATAATGAGTATGTTGACTTTGTTATGTTTTGCCATTTTACTCAGAAAACGCCTGTCCATTATAGAAGAGGTCAATATTTTAAAAACAACACCATTTCTATCCTTTGACTTATTTCTTTAGGTCCTTTTATGCCATAGTACATGTCCACAGCCGAAACTTATTTAGACTTCAACATATTTGAAAAGCACTACTCAAGTCTGTGTCTGTCCTCAGTATAACTCAAATTGCCGGAAGGTAAGACACACAGAAAATACTTCTCTAGGGAAATGAGTATTTTGAATAACATCACCACTCTTTGTTTTCCTTATTGGTATTAACAATTACTGGTCACTTAGACTTACTTGTAAATATACATAAGCCTAATTCTTGAAAGTTTGCAATCACCTTTTTAGTCTCCAAGAAATTTTAATTCCACAAGAACAAGACAATTTTCCCTAAAAGCCAGAAAGCTCACTTCGGTAAAGAATGTATTATTCCTATTTCTAGCTTAGCTCCTGTAGTGGTACTTTAATTCACAGTACCTTGGATGACTTGTAGTCAGCCGTGGTATTGTGGGGAGAGTTTTATTCTTAATTTGCCTTTCAAGCAAACTACCCTAGCACCAGCTTAGAAATGAACCCAACAGATATCTACTTGTTATTTATGCAAAGTGGAGCCAAAGAAGGTGCTGGGAGAACTGTTTTCCATCAGAGCTGATAGCTCCCTAATGAGACCAGACACAGAATAAAGCTCATTAACTGAATCAGGAATAATCAGGGTTTGCATTTCTGGGTAGTGTACTAGCATTACAAGAAGAAATGCTATGTCTCCTGCATTAGCCAGGTACTCCATTTTACAAACCAAGAACAGCAATTTTCTTGAGTCTGTTACAAGCAGACTTGTTTTTCAGAAACTTCTATTTTTTAACTAACTTAAATCTTCAGCTATAACCTGCCATGTGACATTATTTTTAGCTCAAAACTTGCACTGAAAATTTGCCGAGTGCCTAATAAAGCCCTAAAATGCACTGCAGATGGGCTAAAACTCGCATTTTTAATAATGCCAGACAATCATTCAGGCATAACAGCAACTATTTTCAATGCTGAGCCCTTTCTCTCAGCTTAGCTTAATAGATACTGAGAAAAAGTGGAAAAGTAGTCCATGGGATGGTCTATCCTTAAGATTAGTTTTGCTCAATATCAAATAGGATAAGCTCATGCCAGGTTCATTAATTCCTTACAGGAATTAATTAATACTATGTAATTGCTACCATAACGTTATTTTCTCCTATTGACTGTCTTCTTGTGTTCAATAATCTGTCTGAAAATGTAATGTTGCAATACTTTATCACAGGGTAAAAAGCTTAGTCACACTATGAGACATCTAGGAACCTGGCATAGTGAGAGTAATGTATGGTTAACAAACTGTTATATCAATGCAGGTTACTGCAATTATTTTTTCCCCAAAATGAGTTCAAAGCAAAATAATCATTCCTATTTTCTTTTACTAGTTTTAGCTAGAAGTTTGACCTTTCTGATTTTGTTACTCAGTGCTTGAGCAGTTTTCATACTACCTTTTCTGGCCTATTCACCCCATTTCTTGAAAAAGTCCTTCATTTTCTGAATTTTAAATCATCAGGAAGCTACTTGCTTAGGCTTCCTTCATCTTCATCAATACTTGGCAGGGTATTCTGCCTAGCAATTCCCTGAATAAGCTAAAGTCTGTTCTCCACAAGTCCAGAGTCCTTGTTCTCTAAATTACCTTCTTTGTGTGGATCTTGAGCTCTGTCATATTGCAATTGTAGCTCAGCCATTTGTGGCCACACTTACAGTCAGTTCTTCCCTATTTGTGAGCAGAGTCAAATAGAACATTTTCCCTGGTCAACCTCTGTAGCATTTCCATTAAGGAGTCATCACCAATGGTATCTAGAGCACTATAGCTTCCCTGCAGCTAACCTCACAGGAAAAGTATGTGCCAGCACAATACCCCATGAAAATCAATTCCTTTGAGTGGAAGCCTTTTGCTACTTATTTCTAGAAAACCTCAAATACTACCTCCTCCTACCTTCTCCTACTGAGATGATCAGCTATGGCCTCCCAAGTGCTTTTCCCCCTTCTGATTATGATTTAGAGAGGTTCAAGAGACCATATCTCTGACTTCATATTTAATTCTGCATAGTGAAGTATCGTACTCAGACACGAAAGAACCACGCAGACACCGTTCTGTCAGGATAGGGCCAGGGCCAAAAGAGAGAGAGCAAGAAGGGCCAAGTAGGGCCAAGAAGGCGGAAGAAGGAGGAAGGAAGCAGCCCAGCTCTTTATTTAGTCAGTTATATATCTTTTTAGAGACAACCATGGATTGGAGGATGGGGTTACCGCCTCTCCATGACACTGGTCAGACCAAAAGTCTATCATATTTCTTCGCCTAACAAAAAGAATGATAATAATAGATACTGGTAGTTAAACATGCCTGATGTTTACAGTAAAATGCCTGAGAAATTCTACTACAAGAATGAAAACATAGAAAGACTGCAAAACTCAGGGCGACAGTGAAGGAATGCTGAGATCCATTCTCTTTGTCTTTCCTACTGTGCTGCTTTTGGCTGTGATGGAGTTAATTTTCTTCACAGTAGCTAGTATGGGGCTGTGTTCTGGGTTTGTGTAGAAAACAGTGCTGATAACACAAGGATGTTTTTGTTATTGCTGATCAGTACTAACACAGAGCCAAGGCTTTTGTGCTCCACACCCCACTCAATACACCAGGGAGGAGGCTGGGGCTGCACAAGGAGTTGAATGGGACACAGCCAGGACAGATGACTGCAGCTGACCCAAGGGATATCCCACAGAGTGTGGGTTTGTGCTCAGCCTATTAAGCTGGGGGCAGAAGGAGGAAATAAAGGACGTTTGCAAGGATGGTGTTTGTCTTTCTAAGTATCCTTTCACACGTCAGAGTATTGTTTTCCTGAAAGTGGCTGAGCATCTTCCTGACAATGTGAGGTAGTGAATGAATTCCTTGTTTTGCTTTGCTTGCACACATGGCTTTTACCTATTTACCTATTAAACTGACTTTATCACAAACCACAAGTTTACTCCTTTTTCCTCTTTTTATTCTCTCCCCAGTCCTACCAGAAGAGTGTGAACGAGTGGCCATATGGGACTCAATTCTTGGGTGGGTTGAACCACAACACCTATTTAAATATCGCTGCTCCAAATACTTGTGTTGTCCCTCCAAGTCTTCATGATATCAATCATATCATACCCTGCAATCATGATTAGGCTCTTCACTCTAAACAAGGTACCATCATGGAAAAAATTTTTAAAAAGTTAGTTCTGACATTAGATGCATAGTCAAGCACTTGGATACATCTGCCTTTTGTTTTATCTTGATCAGGAGGGCTGATAAAAACATTACCAAGGCCTCTGTACCCCTACTCAGACCCACAAAGTCCCTGACACAACTATGGTCATGTCGGGACTTTCTCCGGCTATCATTTGTGCCATGGTTGAAAAGCAAGGTAGAGTAGTCAGAAGCACATGAAACTCAGTGTCTTATGCAGTGCTACATGTCCTGATGGAGATACCTTGCAGCTTCAAGTGGTGCTAGACATACCTGGCAAATGAATGCTTCTGTCCCAGGCAAGAGGTAGTCAGCAATCACTAGCACCTTTCACTTCCCTTTCTATGGACTGATCCTAACTTGAAGTCTGGCCCAGAATCCTCACATCTGAATTTATTTTTTGTGCCTTCTTGTCAAGACCATGGGTTTAAACACTAGTAGGGAGAGGTGAAGCCTTGCTTCTACTGCCACAAATACCAAGTTTCTAGCTTCCATGCATTGGAAATTCATGTCGTTGTGAGAGACTGAAATATTACAATTTACGACTTAAACTTTTGAAATTAAGGACTTTTAAAACTGTGTTGCAAAAGCTGCAGAGAAGACCACCGCACCCTGAAAGGGGCCCTGCCTGAGGCCTTACACTGCTCCCTGATGAAGATAAGATAAAGTAACAGCTCAGGGCTGGGGACAGTCACAAAAGCCTAAGCTTAGCACCTCCAGGGTGGAGAACACAGCCCCAGGGCTATCAGCTGCCAGGCCTGCACAGACCCTCGCACCAAAGGGTGGGGGGAGAGAGGCTTTGGGTGTGTGCTGGAAAAGCCTCTGGTCAAAGGCAGTTAATGCCCATCCTCACCGTGCAGAGCCCAGCTGAGGGGCCCTTCACCCGGGGGAAAGCTTATCTGCAGCAGAGGGGGTGACAGGGCCCAGCAAAGGGCTCCCCCCTCACAAGAGTCCCCAGATCCTGCACCAGAGCACCAGAGATAATGCAAAGGGACAGTGTGTCAAGCCAGCCCCTGCAAAGGAGACATGTGGGCGTTCCCACCTGGCCCAAAGTGTATATTAATCCACGGGATTCTTTTACTCTTTGGCGTGTGGCCGCGTGGCCATGGCGGCGGGGGCCCCTCACCACCAAGAAAACCAGATGGAGGGGAGCAACGAGACGTCGCTGGGACCCTCGGAGAGGTGATATGCTTCCACCTAACCCCTCTCACCTCTCCCTGTCCCCGCACCCCCCACGCACACTTCTTTCTCTATGTCTTTCTTTCTTTCTTCCTTTCTTCTTTCTTTCCTTCTCTTTGCCTCTTTTACTATTAAATAAAATACATCAATTTTTTGGCACCAACATCTAACCTCGTTTGGTTTTAATCTTGTTTTTGGGAATATTTTGAACCTTCTCTAAGTTCTTTCCAGTTTATGCACAGAGACTTAGTTTTCTCTGCTCTTCTGGGCTTAAACCAGATCGTAACAGTCCTCTCCTTTCCAGTTCAACAGTGACCATACCAAACTTCACACATGTGGTCCTAGACTCTTGCCACTGCAGAGCCTTTGTGAATATTGGGGTTTTTTTCTATCATTCCTGATGCAAAGAAGGCTGTTCCCTTTCTCATATACCTCCTTCACCTTCCACTATGCCATATCTACCAGACCATATCTCCCTGAGGATGAAACACCTCATCATATCAATCTTCAACAAGAAGAAGGAAGCTCCTCCTGCATTCCAATACCTAGATGGTGGAATCCATCCTCAGGAGTTAGATCTAGACAGACAACACTACAATACTAAAACAGGTGATTGCAACAGCTGAGGCAGAAAAGTTAATCCTGTGGTGTGTTGTCGTGATTCACAGTATTTTCTTGCAAACAGCACTGCTGGGCCTCCAAGCTGTTTGAAAACTACCATGTGCTTTGCTCCTATTTTACAGCCCATTCAGAATGCTTATTCTCTGCAGGCACCAGACAATTTAAGAAGTCAAATACAAGTCTACTCACCTTCAAATAAGTTAGGACCTCATGCTATCTATGAGATTCTGGTCATGGCTCACTTATCCTCTGAATTTGGGTCTTCTGTACATGATTTCCTCCCATGCCATGCCTTTTCCCCACACCAATTCTCACAAATGCATATAAACACAGTCCTGTAGCTTTCTTTTCAGTACCTTACAGAAAAAAAAAAGGTTAATATTCCATCTTCCCTTCAGATCTGAACAAATGCAGTATTTAAAAAACTGTGTAAATACTATAGGTGAAATGTACAATCACATGTATAATTTGTAATTTTCAAGATGTAATATTGCGTGCTTTTATTGGCTGTGGGAATAGGCTGCAGACATGAGCAGAGTAAAAACTGTTGAAAATTAAAAGGACAATCACTATTAAAAAATACCAAAGAGAATATATTCTGCATACAGCTCCTGAAACTCTTGCAGAACTACAGAATATTTTAAACATATTTTGAAGATCTGAACCATTATATTAAAAGTTGAGATTCCCTGCTCCACTGCAACTGCAAAAATGTGTTACCTCACACCAAAGGATTAGTTTTGGTCCCAGCACATTATGTAATAAAAAAACCCCAAAGAGCTGTTTCCTGGAGCAATGTTTCTCTGGTACATCTAGGAACATAGCTTCATAGTTTTGTTATGAAAAGAATATATATATTATTAAAAATGGATAAAAATATGAAATATTACATTTTCATCAGTTAAGTTCAGATAAGGTTAGCATGCCTCATCATGTATCCAAATATCAGCTTAGAGTCCCTCAACAGCCTGAATTATTTTCTAGATCTAGATGTATTCTTTAGAATTGATCTTTTTTGGATTTGTGTGATTCTTAGAACCACTGGTTATATTTGTTATTCATACCAAAAGCTCATTAGTGAAGGACAATCTTTTTTAAAATTTAAGAAAGAACAGCTATAAAGAAAGTCAGTATTAATTAACATGTTCGCTCATCAGTTTTCATATTTTATTTGTGCTAGGAGTAGATACTAAAGTGCAATTTCAGTGTAACTCATTAGATTAAGAATCGCAGACTTTTTTTCTCAAATTGCCCAGAAAAGAGAACTCTAGATAAAAACCATAGTTTGGTTTTTGCTGCGGTTTTTTTTGTTTGTTTGGGTTTTTTGTTTGTTTGTTTGCTTGTTTATTTGGAGCAGTTTTTTGATGGTTAGGTTTGGGTTTTGTCTGTTGGTTTATTTTTTAATATGGTGGCAATGAATGCTTTGTTTTTTAGCCAGTGAACCTTTTTTTCCCAATTACTTTTTGGATGTGTACATACTTTTTCTTTTTTTTTTTTCTTTAAATCCCCTCAATTTTTTTTCAAAGCTCCTCTATTTTTTTCTCTTTTCTGTATCTTCCTTTCCAGGCAATTCTGTAAATATTTTTTCTTATCCCAGTTTTGATGAACTAAGTGGTTTCTGTTTTCTAATTTAGTCTCCCTTAGCATCCTTGTTTTTTACTTGAGTCTGTCAAGTGACCTTTCAGCATCTCTTAGAGTGCATTTCAGTCAGGCTGTTTGGAATAACCTTTCCATGCTTATTTGATTTTTTTTTCCTAATTCCAAGTTTGGAGTGAAAATTTACTGTCTTTAAGCTACAAACACTCTGCTTTGTCCTCTCAGGTCATTTTTTTTGGTTCAGCCAGTGTAGCAATAGCATAGGTCAGCTGTTCTTTTCCAGGAAACTCTCCTTTATGGGTGGATCATTCGGTTCATCTGCTCTGAAGAAGGATTAAAATATGTCAATTATCTGGAGCTAAATACATGCTAGAAATGGATTCAAATAAAAGGTTGAAAAACCCCAGCTTTTTATCTAGTAATTAAATTACAAATTTAAATACTTTAAATTATTTCAATATTATTTCTATCTTCTGAATATATACCTTATTAAAATTCTAGTATTAGCTAAGTCCTAATTATGAACGTATGCACTGAAGAAATGCACATAAGAAAAATAATAAGATGAGTGTTAGGGTATGGGTATGTCTATGTGCATATTTTAGGATAGGATATGCATAAGGAAGGTGATTTGTCAGCTGAGGATTAGAAGTTACATTATTAATTTCCCTGTAGCTTTTGCAGGGTTTTGTTTTTATAATGCTAAAAACATTTTCTTTCTGATTCAATAATTGTAATTATTATTTAATTTTTTTACCTTATTAATTCAAGTTTTATCTCTCCCACATAAACCTAGTGAGGACTGGGGACTCATTACATCTGCATGTAAAACACAAAGAAACAAAACAGATGAAACCTTATGTTGAAAATGGCTTGAAGAATTGTAAGATCTCAAGTTTCATTTGCAACTGTTTCTTAATATTCTTTAACTTAGAAACTAATAAAATAATTTAAGAAAATAAACAAACAAATAAAAGACTTGAAGTCTCTGGAGGCTGTTTTATTGTAAGAGAATCAGCTCTCACACTTCTTGATCTATTCAACACACCAAACAAACAAAAATTGAAAATCAAAATAAACAAGAACTCTTATTATAAGTTAAATCTAAATTTAACTTGAAACTCAGTCATGTTGTAGGTAAAGTTATCACTCTGGCTTTTGGAGAGAACTTCTACACGAAATATAGAGTGCAGAATTTTTTTTTTTTGTGCAAAACACAAGAGTCTGTCACTGAGATTCTTTATAAATAATATAGATGACCACAGCATCTGATAGTGAGAGAAAGCATTTCTTGGATATGTTCAAATAAGTGCCAAGTTGTTGAACATGAAATTTAGAATTTTTTTGTATGCACACATGTTCAATTAGCATGAAATATTAAAGCATGCCTGTACTGGTTTTATCATTCAAGGACAATAGACAATATTTCATTGCCTAAGTAAAACAGATTTAATTGCTAAACAAGATTTCAAGGAACCAAACTTCATTTTAATCACAAACAAGCTGCAAGGCAATTTTCAATTACAGCAAGCTTTTTATTTTTATCCAGCTGTGTATCCCTGCTGATTCTTGAAATTACATGTAAATTGTCCCAGATTTTGAAGTGCTATACCTACTGAGGTTTTTATTTTGTCAGCTGATGAAGTATCTGTGATTAGAAACTCACTAAATTGGCATTTTTAAGACTCATTACCCCACCCTGTATATTTTTGGACTGGATGATTGAATATGAAGAAGGTTTTCTTGTCCCAAGGGATATCATTCTTCCTAATTAGGCTGTTGGTAGTGCAAATCGCTCACCTATCCTTCAACAACTTCAAAAGGTAATATAGAAACTAAGCTTTAGAGAAGAGTCTGTGGGGTATTAAGAATCAGGTCAATAACACTTGTCTTAAAAAAGTTTTAGATTAAATTCGCCCTGGACCAACTTGCATAATGATGCTGCCTTTAAACTTTTACCATTATTCTATTAACTGTTCAGACCTTAGATTTAGAGATGCACACCTGTCTGTATTGTATTTAACTCAATGATTCGTATTATTGAGCTATGTATTCTAGTGTGAAGAGTCTCTGTTTGAACTCACAAGGTTGCCTCCTTTCCAACTATCATCATGCATGACATTAACAAAAAACAGAAGGTCTGTTTCACAACTAACATATATATTCAAATACAAGTGAAACGTTTTCAAATGGCAGATTTTCTAAATATATTGTGATAGAATAAGAGTTTTATGCAGCAAAATACTAAGGAGTATTTAAATGGGCTTGTAGGTTCATCTGCTCAGCAGGAGTTCTGCACCTTTGACAGGTACAGCATAGCAGTCTCTGACACCGACAGTGTATCTCGCTGACAAGTCCAGAGACTTGTTCCTTATACCTTATCACTCTGTACAGCCACCTGAAAGGAGGCTGTAGCAACGGGGGTCAGCCTTTTGTCCCAGGTAACAACTAACAGGACAGGGACATAACCTCAAGCTGTGCCAGGGGAGGTTCAGGTTGGACATCAGGAAGAATTTCTTCACTAAGAGGGTTGTTAGGCATTGGAATGGGCTGTCCAATAGCACTGGTATAGTCAACATCCCTGGAGGTGTTCAAGAAATGAGTGGATGTGGCACTTGATGCTGTAGTCGACAAGATGGTGATCAGTCAAAGGTTGAACTCAGTCTTTTCCAACCTTAATGATTCCGTGATTCTATGATTAATAAATGAAATATGTTTGCAGTATTTTGTAAATTAGATAGAGATTTGCAAAGTAATGAGTTAAAGATACTTGTATTTGCCTTTTTAGATATAACAGCATAGGTAAATTAAAATTGCAAATTAGTAAAAATTTAACTGAAGGTTTAAATTCTTCATTCATTTCCATAGCATTTAGGTGCAGCCAGGAAAGAAAGGGTTTATTGGTAAGAGATGGTCTTTTCTACATTGACAAAGGATGAGTAAACTCAAACAGGGGTCTCTCAGCAGGTATCAAATAACTCAAGAATGCCAAGATTGTGAATTACTGGCTGATCATTTTCTGGAATATAGATCAGAGATTAAAATTATTATGAGATTTTTGTATTTTACTAATAGCTTCTGACTTAATTTTTCTTAATACATCTCATTTACTTGACCAAAATATTACCAAGTGGTAAAATTATGCTAAGTAACACTGAACAAAGAAATAAATGAGAAAAGAAACATAATATATGAAGACACTGTTTGTTGCTAAGTTCATTAAACTGACAGTCAGTGTAATTACAGACATTTCCCTCGATGTGTAGGAATGGGGTTTTTTTTCTCATCTCTATGCAAAAAACCACTTCTGAAATTCTTAATTTCATTAAATGCAGACCTCTCTTGCATGGTAAAATCTAACTGTCAAGAAAGAAAAAGGTGTACGGAACTGCATAAAATCCACAAGAAGTCCTGTTTATCACAGCTATTTCCATCAGAGGTATTCCCAAAGCTACCACAACTGCTGAAATACACCAGACACAAGCTAGCTCCTTGTGAGAGAGGTGGGGGTGTGGGCATATGCCTGCTAGGCAAACACAAAGGAAAGAAATGTAGACATGAAGTCTGAAAATACAACAAGTGAGTCAACAAAGATGTTAGACAGTGAGAGACTGAATGCTCAAGTGTTTTTAAAAACAAAGATTTTTTTCTTGGTGTGAATGATACTGGAAAGAACACAGGTTTAAACAAGGATTTTTTGCCATTTCTCTTTTTTCTGTGGTGTAGTCAGAAAAAATGTAAGATTGCATAAGAACCTGTAAGCAGTTTAGATATCAATCAAGTTGCCTTTCAGTAAGCCTGCAAGGTTATTTCCATATCTATAAGACTGTAAGGGTATATATCCTATTTCTAGTGAAAATATGAACTCTACATTTTCCTGTTGCATTGTCTATATGGATTAAATATTATGCAGAAATGTGGAGATTGGAATTAAGAAAGGGATCATGAAATAACTTTGTACTAATTTAGTAAAGTAGCATGTTGCTAATGCAGTGTTGGATGTGTGCACATAAAAGAAGAAGAGAAATTCTCTACTAATTTTTAAGAGATCCTCATTGGGCCAGAAGCCTTAATTTAGGTAGTAAGCAAGGAACTAAATTTGTCTAAACTAAGCTTAGAAAAGCATTATACTGAAACAAATCCTTGACAGATTTCTAATCATAAATACAAGTGTGTGACTATATTAGCACCTGAAAAGTGGTAACATCTCCCCCTTGGCTTGCACTGAACTTTATTGTCAGTGAAACAAAAAAAAAGAGCTCTTATGAATCTAAAGGGCAAAGTTCTGAAGTGGGAAATGTTATCCTTTGCTTCTTATCCTGAAATGCCAAACCTGTGGCCTGGCCTTTTGTTGCTTAAGAAGTCCTTTTCCTGCTTTGTCACAATAGATTAAATGGCTTTATGCCCCAAAGCTTGTCCCTTACACACCAGTCTGCACTTCTTAAAAGAATTTACTTTTTTTGCAGCAAACTCTTTGCATAGTAAATTCTGCTCTATTTTAGCCCTATTCCAAACTTCCCTGCTTTTAGTATTGAAAAAATCTTTATTTAAGCTACATATTCATATATATATATTTGTTGTAGTATGTTTTATATTCAGTTTTTAGCGGTATAATTTATTCATCAGGTAAGTGCCAGGGCTGTCAGAAATCCCATCATCCAGCCACTGGCAATGCTGGAAATTCTGGCAATAGTTTTGCAGCTTGGACACACTGTATCTGCTGCATGAATGCTAAGAGAATAACATATCTGATTAATACTGTATCTGAACCAAAATAATGAGATGGTAGACTCCAGACTTTGTGAGCCACAGATACAATATACACATAATATAATGGATATATAATCCATCTGTAGGAAAAGTAACACAATGAACTACTCAGCAGCTTATTTGCATCAACAAATAGAACCAACAAATTAGAACGGTCTCAGAGAAATAGATTTGGAAACTTGCTAGAAAAAATATTTTCTGTTTAAAGGCTGGGAGTTAAATACAGCTCATGAACTAAAATGTAGAATAAATGTTAGTAAAGCCCTTGTTTACTTCAGTAAAAAAAAACCCAAAAAACCCCAAAAAAACAGTAAATGGAAAGTCATTACACAAATTTGAGGGGAAAAAAATTAGATATTTTGATTAGTTGTTTAAAACCAGCCTTTGTTCAATGTGGTCTGCTAGAAATGTCAAAAACATTGTTACTCAACAGTTTTCATTAGCAATATCCAATGCAACTCAAATAGCATCTGTAATAGCTACTTACAATAGTTGGCCTTTTACAAATGGCAAAAAAAAAGGATAAGGGGAATATACACTCACTATATTACCCTAGTGTCAAGAAAAAAACAAAAACCAAGCACAAATAGAAGCAATACATTAACTGTTTTCCAAAATGGAAAACAATGGAGCGTGAGAGGTCTTTTCCACTGCCAAGGCACTTTGCTAAATGCCCTCTGGAAAGAAATTTTCCTCTGAACTGTATTAGGTCAAAAATGGATTTGGAAGAAAATGAAAGAGGTTTCAAAGTGCTTCTGATATTTATTTATTTATTTATTTATCCATTTATTTATTTAATTCCTGGTTTTTAAGCTGGTGAAAATGTATAGCTGTATGTGCTTGCCTCAGGCTTGATGATCTGACAGGACAGTCAAGATATGGAGACATATAAGCTGCTAAAAGCCTTGATAAAAAAATATGTCTGGTTTAAATTCCAAAAGTCCCAACTCAGTTAACAGCTTTTATATGTATGCATGCAAATATTAGAACAATTAAAATGCAGATAAAACATCATACTCTGCTACCCACTGCTTCCTAATGTACTAGCAGTTTACACAGTCTTTTTCTATGCTTGAGATTTTTATTAAGCAATTAAGTAATTTTATTAAGATACTCACAGGCTTCAGATCACATTATACTTTCTGGCTTTGGGGTTTTTTTCTTCCTTTTTTATACCTCAGTGCTGCTCTCCCTGTTACTCTTGAAAAGATGCCCCTTTGTGTCCACTTTTTATCTGCTGAATTTTTTCCTTGATAGCAATAAGAAGCATCCTTGGTACAGAGGGTCAAAACAAGGATATGAGCAAATTTCACATGATATTAACCCTCAACTTAGGCTCTTTTTGCACACATGTCCAAAATTAATTTCATCCATCTGTAAAAGTGATACCACAAGTATATTGTAATAAACTTGTAATTATATTTTCTCAGCTCAGAATATATCACAGTGGAAGATTATTCAGCTTAATGATGATAGGAAATAACAAAACATAAAGGCCACATAGAGGCCTAAGAGCAGTATTTCTAACTTGTTCACACTTGAAAGCCAGATATTTAATTTGTGTCCAGTTTGACCACTAGCAACCAACGTCCACCCACCTAATTCACACCCACCTAATCTATTGTATAGATCAAATAGATCTCTTACCTTCTTCCCCATTCTTACAACCTAAAAGAAGAAAAAAAAGGAAAAAAAATTGGAAATAGATAGTAAACCTAAATAAATGTGTATCTTGAAATGTGGAAACATTTAAACATTAACCAATTTATTCCTTTCATGTGGTAACAACCATCCCTCCTGTTTACTTTTGAGTGTTTTCTATGGCAGTCAACCATGAAACAAATTTTGTCTTCAAATTATAGTACATAAGTTATTCAGCTCATATCCTGTTAAAATGACAGGATGGTACTGCTGCTGACATTATGGCTCAAGATGCCTTTAACTTTAAATGCTACTAGAGAGCATAACACACTTTGTTATTTTATACAGTCTAGGAATATAGATTCTATTAACTGTGCTTTCTGAATCCCAAAAGAACTTATTGCCCAGCTGATCTGTCAGTGACTGTCATGTCCAGAAAAAAAAGCTGAAGAAATTTCTCAAATGGAGGTACCAGAAATAAGCAGATATAAAACAATACTGGTTTTTTTGTATTATAGTTTTGAACTTATACAATAAAAGTTCGCATATATAGACCTTACTTGCCTCTTATCATTTGTGGAGTTTTTTTATATAGGAGGAATGTGTTTTAATTTTATTGTTATTTCACATGTGTGTGTTTTGTAGTTATGGAGAAGGTTGTTAAAAAAAAAGACTAGTGATAGGATAGCTGAAAAAAGTAAACAAACTATATAATATACTTAAAAATTGTAAGATTTTTAGGACTTTTTCAGCTAAATTGGGTCATTTTCCTGCTACCTTCTGCAAAAAAACCATTTAGAATCAATGGGATAATAGGATGAGCAATTAAATACCACATGTGGTGGGTTTCTTGCACATTCTTGCAACCACATGGGAGACCGTATGTGTACACTCCCAGCTCTATGCAGACTTCATAAAATTAGAACAAAGTACAGGATTTCAATACCTATGAAAGGTCATCTACAACACCTACTTGATGCGCTTATAGATCATTTTGATCTTCAGTAAAGATCTAGCTCAGTCACAAACGGGCTGAAAATAGATATGCTTTACTTTAGTAATAGAAGAAGGGCTTTTCACTCTAGTTTTTGAAAAACTGTAAAGCAGTGTTTGGTCTGTTATGCATATCATATAATAAGTGTAACTGAATCTATATTGAAAATATTAAGTTTTTGTACTGAATTAATCATAATTGTAATTTCCTTACCCTGTATATCTTGACAACTTTTCTAAAAAAACTTCTAGAATTTCTTCCCTAAGAAAATCCAAGTAATGGAAGAGTAGCTCTCACAGTTAATCTAATATGGTAGATATCCTATAACACTTGATGAAGTTTTTCTGACTGTGTTACAATTGCTTTTTCAGAGTAACACACTAGAGTAAATAGTGTTTATTTTAACAGTGGGCTTCTGTCTTTGCTGACATTCTTAGACATCTCATAAGTCCTAAAGAGTTAATGGATATCCCATTATACACAACTGTCCTGGTTACCTCTTTGTCTAAAAGCTACCTTATGCCTCAAATCTTTGAATTTTAGATATACACTGCAGATAGCTATTATTGTAGCAAAGTGCTGTCAATAGACCTACAAGAGAATTTGAGGATTATAATAAATCATAGAACTAAGAAATAAAGAAGATGCCTTTTCCTAAAAACTTTATAAAAAACCAGCATCAGAGATTTAGAAATGCAAATGTTGCAATTGTTTACCATTTTTGAGTAATATCAATACAAAATTGGATGGATTGACAAAATGTGGGAATCATAGAAATTCTGAAATGAAACCATGTTTTATTTCTTTTAAATTTCCCCAGGGATTGGGCATGAAATACAAAGTGACATAGGATACATATGCAATGATATGTAGGAGGGACAACAACGGAACTGTTGGTGACAGTGGTAGTCCAAAACTGGAAAAGACTGAGAATAGCTTTACATATGGTGAGAAACTACTGAAAAAATTATATTCAGGTCTGACACATTTATCACTTGCATGGTTTTCTTTGCATTTTTTTCTGAAAAGGAAAGAAATATATGAGATCCATTATGGTAAGTCTCAACACTGTGTGCAGACTGCAAAGACATTTGTGACACAGAAAAGCAACCTGCAGCATATATAATTATGTGGTGTGAGTCTGCACAAGAACTACAGCTCTCAGCTGTTATCTGCTCATGATAAACATTGTAATCCATTACATGTAGGAAAATAATTCTGATTTGTAAAAGAATCCAAAATTTACTTTTTTGCCTTAGTTATGCATAACTTAGTTGGGCATGCTTGGGAAGCTACCACCTCTCTATGACTTTCTGAAGAAAAATACCCCAAACCCCACAAAGTTACATATAGATTTCCTCTATATTGCAAGTTTTTAAAAGATCTTGAAAATATTCTTCTATTTCCCACCCTCTCAAAAAAAAAAAAAATCCCCAAACAAATAAGCTTCTTATTCATTTAAACTGAATTTTTCATACTACAAGTTGAAGGATCTTGGCATTAACCTGAAAAGTGCAGGAGGGGGTTGTATATGGAAATTAGTAAACTGGATAACTACCACTTTGAGTTCAGTTTTCCAGATTAGACAGATAACATTTTTGTCTTTGTGTTGTGGTTTGATTCTGGCTGAATTCCAGATGCCCCACAAAGCTACTTTACATCTCCTCTCCTCAGCTGGACAGGAGAGAAAAAATATAATGAAAGTCTCATGGGTTGAGATAAGGAGAGGAAGAGACACTTTAAAATTATCATCATGGGTAAAAAATTTGGGGAAAATACTTGAATTTTTTTCCAACCATAATGATAACTAGAAGTAAACCCAAATTTTAATAATACCTTTCTCCCACTCCTCTATGCTTTGCAGCTTAAATTTGTTCCTAATTCTCTACCTCCTTCCCCTCACTGGTGCCAGGAGACGGGAATGGGGGTTACAATCAGATCGTCACACATTGTTTCTACCACTTCTTCCTCCTCAGGAGGACTCCTTCCCATGCTCCAGCCCAAGGTCCCTCCCACAGGAGACAATGCTCCACGAAGCAACACACTTTTCAGGTACTGTGTCAGGAGTCACGCTGGTTTGGAGTCTGAGGCAAGTGCCCACCACTAGACAGAGACCTAGAGCACTCGGCATTCACCTAAGCCATGGACCTACTTGCAGGTTGTACACCCTCCCCACATGAACTGCTGAGCGAGATGCCTCGCCATGCACAGTGTTCCAGCCCTGGTCACCACGCTCCCTGGAGCCATTTCAATCTCCCACACTGATCCCAGCTGCACTCACTCCTCGCCTGATCAGCTCTTGAGAGCTTCCAGGTCCAGGCAGGGCTTGGAGTTGCTGCTCAGACATCCCTAAGCTCAGGGACCCCTCTGCACAGTTCAATCTCGCCCTCACCCTTGGACTTACCTCAGTCACCACCTCACTAAGAGACTGTTGTGGTCTTAGTGCATCTAAACCTCCTCTAGTGCTTCTGCTTTGTTTTTCTTTGGTGGGGGTTTTTTTGATTTATTTTTTTTAATTTCCTTTCTAATTTCCTAAATTCTACTTGTGTTTGACTGCACCTGGACATCAAGGTGTGGATTTCAATGATCTATCTGCAATGATTTAATAATATGATGCTTGAGAAGAAATACCTAATTTCATGCCAGCTGCTGTATGCACACGGCAAGGACTTGCTTTTTTTCCCCCCACTTTACCTCAGAACCATGAACTTCACATACTGCTTCACTGAGCAATTACTCCTATGTGAGATCTTGCTCTAATTCTCCTCTGTTCATTTTATTTTTGTAGAGCCCCAAATACTTTATATTGGTAGCAAAGTTCACTATTCACACCCCTTACAGATAGTTTATTAATTTCTACAGCAATTCTAATTCCATGACTGATTTGTAAGAGGTTCCGTTGGTGACCATCAGCCATTGTGAAACCTGATCCATATGGTTGCCCTTCACTTACTACATTTCACTGACATTAGTAATTTATAAGGCTTTCTTTTCACCCTATACAACTTAAAGAAATTAACAAAAGTCTTTGAAGAAGGATGGGATACCTGGATACCTGTATCAACTCACTGACTCCTTTGAAAAACTTCAAGAGAACATTGAGGCACGATATACATATCTCTGACTTGCTAACATGTTCCTTTTTATTTTGTTATCACTGTTGGCACTTTTTCTTGGAGGCTGATTCAGACAACACAAAAAACACACAAAACACTCAAAAACTCATTCAGAAGTTCTGTATCTGAATTCAAGCATCTTATGTTTTCTCACTGTATCAAACTGTTCTAGAGCTTTACCATGTCACTTCGGACTGATGTCTTATGAAGGTTTTTATGCAGGAATATACCTTAGCTTTTCCACATTATACATCCATAAGAAGAATTAAATTGGTATTTCTGGTTTCATCTTGTCTTTTTTTCAGTATGATTTTGACATGAAGAAAGACTGCAATTGTATTTCTCTCCATTGATGGTTCTCTGAAAGACACTCATTTCATGATGGTTTTAAAAGTCTTATTATTGTTGATATCGTTATTTAATACCTGTAACAAGTTCCTCAATATTCCTCAATATAGTCATCAATGTTCCCCAATATTTTTGTCATCCTGCCTTATTATGGATATGCATATAATTTCTGAGTCACATTTAAAAAAAAGCTGATTTTTTAATGTTTGTTTTCCTTACATTGCTAGACTGATGTTAAATTGGAATATATCATGCAAACTACAGAGAAGACTTTTCAGCCTACCATACAAATATCAATCAGAATCACTAGATACTCACTGATTTTTTACTTATTCCCTAACAGTCAACACACTGAGATGAAAAATAAACTTTCTTTCACCAAAACTACTTCTGCTACGCTAAGCTAATGCAAACACTATTAGAAATTAGGATATTTATTGAGATAAAAATTAGTGACTCTAGTCAAACGTAAAATGAGAATTTCCTTTAAGTCTCTGTTGAGGTTTCTTTTAATAATGAAATAAACTATGGAGATCCAGAAGGAAAATAAATAAAATACATCCCATTGATAGGCGTATGTTTGTACCGATAATTACAAACCCTTCCAAACTGGGATAAATTTTAGTTGCCTGTTTACTGCAGTTTTAAGTGCACTTTGTAAGACAAAAGTACATAGGAGACAATCCTCAATGTTAGTGTATTGAGCTCTATAAAAGTTAATGGAGTAAAACATTAAGGCAATAATTCTTAAAGTCCACAGTAGCTGCACAATTAAGGAAAGAGCTTAAGACAAAATATGCTGTTTAAACATATAAGCAAGTCTCTGAAAAAACCAATTTCTATTAATCTAAATTGTATAATTGCTTGGATGTCTTTCTTATGAATGGACTACCATTAGTGTAAAAATTCCTTGTTCTATTTAGTATAATTACTCAGTTAAAACTGGGATTCTCTTCGCTACTAACTAGAGATTTGCTTAGGAAAAATATTATTTTACAGTAGAGCAATAAAAAGAACTGTTCTCAGCTAAAGAGGCTGAAGAGGGAAATGTATCAAATACATTAAAAATGTTTATGATCAAAAAGTACCAATCTGCTTCCTGATACACATTGTTTTGCAAATAATAATGATCCTGTGATGGCAGAGAGAAAAATAATGGGCTTAAAAGTTACAACTCCTGTAAGTTCTTTCATTACATTTTCTGTTTGGTAGCTAACTGTGTGTGAAAAATCAGAGGTCACCCTGAAACAATCTTTCTAAGGCCAGTTTACTGAACTATGAATCATTAGTATATATATTTTCTTTTTGTTATTGTTCAAAACAAATCAATTTGAAGTGCCTGTCTTCAGTTCTCATCATTCTGAAAGTTCAGAATGATGAAAAACAGAAATATAAAACAATTTTCAAAGGCAAACAGTATTTGTTGCCAAGTTTTAACCAAAATAAATCTTATCACATAGTATTTGTATGACATTACTTGAAACTCATTATTAGAAACAGAGATGCAGTCTTAATGAAGGCATTCATCTCTATCAATATCTAAGAAACACGTAGGTAGGTCTGACAGTCAGGTAGCATGACAAATAAAGAGAGAAGAAGAAGAAAAAAATGGAAGAAATGTTTGGAGAAGACAAAGCGTATGAGGTACTATGTGTGTCTGGACAGTTGCACAGGAAAGATGGGTGAAGGTAAAGGAAAAAGGAATAGAAAAATGAACTGCAAGAGACTGAGCAACAACCATATTAATTAAAGTAATAGACAGTTTGTTTATACTTTGTCTAGCAAACCAATAATGTTGATAGTCTAATAAGCAGAGAGATGTTTGCATATTTAGACATTTGCAGTATTTCCACATACGTGAGCGTATACAATGTGTATGAATACACACAGGCACACACAGTCATACACCTGGTTCCACAGGTAGGTAGTTACACGCAACAAAAGTGCATTGGAAAGGAAATATAACCCAGAACAGTAGTCAAGGTAGAGGCATTCTTATGAGAAGACAGAAACAAAGGTAAATGCAGGTCTAAAATACAGGTTACAAATTATACTATACAAAAGAAGTAAGGCTGGTTTTCAACCAAAGGTTGGACTTGATGATCTTGGAAGTCTTTTCCAAACTTCACAATGCTATGATTATATAATTATGAAAATAATTAATCTCTTTTATATTATATCAGGTCAATCTGAGATCTCATGACGTCTATTCATCCATATTTTGTCATACTCTTCAATCTTAACTCTATCCAGTGTTCACACAATGTAAATTATTTAGGTGCTCTTCAACACTGTGAACAGAAGATGAGAAATATTCCCTTCCAGAAAGTAAATTACTGGAATTGAAATAATTTTCTTTTCATAACTGGAGTATTGTTTTTACAACTTCTAACCACCACTTTCTCAGAAGAAACTTCGTAATGGTCAAACGTATGCAACAGCCAACTTTCTGCTCTTAGTCAGCAGTTTCACAGAGCTATGGGATGACCTGTAATAGAGCTGAACTTTGTCTCCATCAGGACATTGGTGTCATGTAAACTGTTTGTCCAAAATATGAGATTAGGATTCCCAAGGTATTAAACCTAAGAGTTCATGCCAAAATGAAAGGAATGCCTGATGCTTTGTGCTATTTCTGGGCTTCAAGGTAACTTAGGAAAGGGAAGAGCTGATATCCATTTACCTTCTTTCAATTTCTTCTATTCTCATTTTTGTTATTTCAGATAGAAAATTTGTACATCCATTTTTCCAAAGGAAAAGAAAATATGAAAAGGAATATCACACAGTTTTTGTCCCGAAATGCTGTCAAGATATAGATATGAAACATCAGAATATTTAAGCATTTCCTTAGGAGAGAGGGAAAATATTCTGAAGTTTTCACCCTTCTATATTTTTTATAGGTTAATCTAAATCTACTTCCACTATTTATTTTCATTTGGCACTTCTGTCTTCAAGAAATCTGTTCTTCCTATCAGTTGCTAATGCTAACAACATAGTAACAATAGCTTTCTCTTAATGTGCTGGCCTTCTTGAGAGTTGTATTGAATCAAAGGATTTTGATTTGTCCTCTTAGTCCTCTTAACAGTTCAGCTCTTGTTTCTTTTTCTGGCCTTTTTCTTGCATAGGCAACCTTTAAAATTTGAGATGGTCTACAGATGGGGCCAGGTGAAAACCTGTGAGTTAACTACATTCATTGAGCTAACTGTTAGCCATTTCTCCTGATCATAACTGCAGATGGCATATGTAGACTGAAGAGATGTCTGAGCCATTAAGCAGTTTATCTAGCCACCTGTGACAGCACAACTTTTACTGCAGCAAACATGTAGGGTTAAATTCAAAGCAAGTTTCAGCACTGTTAGTTTTTATACTAGAGTAATTTAGGTCAAAGTAGGGAAGATTATTATCACAAGATTAAACAAAGGTATCCACCTTGCAGTCTGATGAAGAACAGCTACAGAAGTGACATGACAGTCTTTGACCATGGCATCTAGTCTTTGCACCATCTTTTTTTTACATCTTTTTTTAAACTCAGATAAAAGGTGAAAAAAGGACTGAGAATTTCAGAAATATGAAAATATTGAATTTACATAGAATTTTGTGGCTGTTGCATAAACTTCATATGTTCCACAATCTGTCCACATCAGTCACCAAGTAGGACGTAATTTTCAGTTACAAGCAAGGCTTCCAAGTTCACTGGCTACAAGGACGGCTCATGAGATTCAGGGCACACTGACAACTTCTTTACAGACATTTTTTAAGGAATATAAAAACTGTGTGAAGTAGAAAAAGTAAAATTCAAGCACTGTGAGTGTTTGTGAGTGGAAAAGCTTTGTAAAGTAGATGACAAAAAAAAATTTACTTCTCTTAATCAAATATAAAACAACCACTATCAAATGAGCTGCAAATTGTTAAAAATTTCTTATATCTGATGCAAATTGACTATGGAAGTTTAATCTGTATTACTGCATGCTGTAGGGATTAAAATTAGTCTCTTTTAATGAAAAAAAATACAGATGAACTACTGAAATCCTCATAAACATAAAATACTTTCTCTCTCTGAGAAGGTCATCCCTGTTTCCTTGACAACATGATTTAACTAAATAAAAGTGACAATTCAGATGTTTTTCTTATGAATTAAAGTAGTTTCCCTTATATTATTGCAGGCACAACAAACACTGAAAAGCCTGTTTACTAACATTATATACCTCTTTATTGTGATTTATCAAGAGGGTATAAATTAAATGGCCAAGCCACGGAACAGAAGGTTTTGCTGAAAGAAGTAAGACTTACACACACAACCTAATGGGTAAAAAATTTCCAGAAGTGAACTGGGATGGGACTAATAGAGCTGGACAGAGTAAAGCACGAATTATGGGAGACAGTATAGGGATGCATTGGAAGGTTGAACATGGGTCTTTGTTGTGAATGACTCATGCATGAAATTAAGTTGAAAAGAAGAGGAATTTCCATGCCTAAGGAAAGATTTTTCACAAATTCATCACAGAGCACAGAGTAGTACTCTAAAAAAGATAATGTTTTCTACAGGATTTTTCGGTATTTACTGGCTTCCAAATATTACATCATACATGTCTCAAAAACACCTCCTAAATATATAGAAATAGACAGCAAAAATAAGTTACCATAGTGATAAACATCCCTTGGACCCCACCCTGCATCGTCAAAATCATACAAGACCAAGAGACATCTCTTTGAGTCCTCTTACTTATCCCTACACTGCTAAAGGAAGACTCTCTGCTGTACATTTTATGGTATCAATAGAACTAAGCAGTACCTGAAAAGTGCCATTTATTGTATATTAGATATGTATTTCATTAATTTTTAAATTTTTTTCTCCTATTACATGGTCAAACACCTTGCTGATATTTCTGGAAGATAATAGCTGCCCAAAGTTGGGGGTTTTTTTCTTATTCCTGGGGTGCACAATATGAATTAAAGAAAGTACTGTTATTCTTGGATATGTTTGAAAAAATAATGAAGATCTGGATACAAAAAAAATAATTTTCTGAGTTTAAAAATTGGCTTCCAAAAATGCTTTCATCTTTCAAATATGATCATAGGAAGTGATTTCAATCTGTCCTAAGTTATTTTGTAATAGAGTTTCAAGAAAATATTAAAATCACATTCTACACAAATTATATACAACAGAATGGCTGCTGAAATAAAATTGTATAAACACATTTTCAATTTTAATTTTATCATATTTCNCTCCGCCTAACAAAAAGAATGATAATAATAGATACCGGTAGGTAAACATGCCTGATGCTTACAGTAACGTGCCTGGGAAATTCTACTACAGGAATGAAAACATAAAAAGACTGCAAAATTCAGTTTTATCATATTTCCCTCTATCCTTATTTTTCTTGTTGTTATATATAACTCATTAGTTTTCATTGTTATCATATCTCAAAAATATAAAAATCAACTGAATATTTGTTCATTTCATTCCCATATCTAAATCAGTGTAAACCAAGTATAGACAATGATCTTAGCATTCTTCTCTTTTTCTGAAAGCTGACATCTTTTCAACAGCAGATTAAAACATATTCAGTTGTGAGTCTTAATAAGAATCTTATGCACCTTTATTTATTAAACACAAGAAAAACTTTAAATTATTAAGTTTGCAAAGCTGAATAACCAAAAGAAACAATATTGTGGGATTAATCTCACTGTGTTATGGAGATGCATTGAAACAGTCTTCAGTATTACATTAGAATTGCATTGTAAATACTTTCTGCTATGTGGAATGCATGGTGGTGCCCATAGAGTTTGCAATTGTTTCCCCTATCACTTTGTTTCTACAATATTCTAAACCTTCTCTGAGTAAAAAACTTTTGTTCACCAACTTCTGTATGGTATTCATTTCAACAACATTTGCTAATATGTGATGTAGCAACACTATTACACATAGACATTCATCTGTGACAGGCCATACACTCAAACAGCTTCAGGGACAAGGTCAGGGTGTGGTAGGGAGGAATACAACTTCTTGAGACCTTTTAGAAAGGGGAATCCCTAAAATGAGGTAACATAATACCTGTTGTATTAGAAAATGAAGGATAAGAAAAGACATGTGAAGAATGCTTCTACAGTATTTTATTCTATCACAAAAAGTTTTGATTTCATATCAGTAACACAGGAGACTTAATGGTAACACTAAATGGCAGCTTCCCCAACACAAACTGATTTTTATGGCACCATTATATGTGGAAGGATATTGTTATTATTTACGTCCTATTTCATTAATAAAACATAGGTTGAGAACAAAGACATTGAGATAAGAAGGTCAAAAAGAGTCACTAATTTTATGTGCCCAATTTCACATAACCTGGACCTGATTTTTAGAGAACATAATTGTATCTTACAATTTATGTATTCAAAGCACAACTCTAACTAGCTTATGCTGCAGTTATGAGTACCCAGTTGTTTTGCAAATCAGACCCTAGGGAATAAAGTCGCTCACCCAGAAAATGAAGAATACATAATCATTGTCCACCTGTGAAAATATGCTTTAAGTGACTGATCCAGATTTACATGGGAAAGCTGAGCAGAGACCTGAAACCAGATCATTTCTGTGGGCATTTCTCAGCTGCCTTCTCCATGACTCCTGCAGGCCTCTGCCTCATTTACTTACTGCCTTTCAATCTTTAGAACAATTGAAGCAGGAGTCCTGCAGAGAGCAGTCTCCCTTACATGTCCAGGTTTAGGATATGTGGTCAAAGGGAGCACAGAGGGAAAATGGGAGGCTGTGGGTTAGACCAGGCAAATCATACTGTGCCTAGCAGCTCCCATCACATCACCAGAAGAGTCATCAGCCCACCAAAGGCCCATCTCTGCAACACCAGAGGAGCACAGGGGAAGATACCAGCAACTGGGGATACTGGGATCCAGGCACAGCCTCTGGATGTCTGAACCCAGCAGGGATGAACATATTTCATAGGTATATTTATTTCCACTAATGAACTCTGCTCTGGTTCAACCAGAAAGGGCAGCAGGATGAGCCTGTTGATGCTGTGTTCATGTGGATGCTGTATGTGTGTGTCTCTGGGATCTGTGTGGACAGCCCTGCATATAAGTGTGTGTGTATGTATGTGGTACATAATGTTCTCTGTCTCTTTGTCCACTGGAAACATATTTTCAGCCTCACTTCAAGTTGGACATGGGGGCAAGGAGCAGCCTTGCCTCTCTCAGGCTGTCAAATCCAGCATTAAGTATTTTCCTCTAACTACTGGGATCTGTTCTCAGAATTATGTGTTTTGTAAACTTAATGGATCAGGGAATCCATAGTATAAAAGATGGGTCATAAGGAAAACTGTAACAGAAGGTGCGCACATAAACAGATCTCATTAATGTTATGATTAATTATATTAGTCATAGCTTTTACTAATGTTTTAAGGTTTTGGCTCTGTAACTCCTTAATATCTTTCTGCTAGGACTCTGCAATGTTTTGTAAGCATTTAAAGCAAAAGTGCTGTTTGTCTGTGTAGTTGCTTTTTTTATTAATGTCCTATTTTTATTATTTTGAAGTAATTTTAATGTTAACTTCCATAATCTCATCGAATCTCTGATGTCACGTGACCATTACACGCTGTTAGGATAATAATGTATGTAAACCTGGCACAACAGATCATGCTATGACTCTGAAGATCCAACCACTGAAAAAGTTTCTCAACTACAATCACAATGTTTCCTGGCAAATTCCATGTTTAACTTTTCTTTATGCACTAAACAGATTGCCACACAACTTTTATCATACACATTTTTAAATACTAAAAACATCCTTTAAAGGAAAAAGAAATAAGCTACTTAATATTCATTGACTATTTTTTAAGCATTATTAAAGTGCATGAGTTAATGAAGGTCATGAATTGCATGTTTCTACCCGCATTACCTTCTCTGTCAGATACCCAGCAATTCTAATATGCTCAAAATAAGTTTGTTTACTGATAATGCACCATACAGAGGTACTCTGCATGCAGAATAGGCTGACTGTTAATGTAGTATTAGTTCAGTGTATCAAAGACAGACAAAACTACTTCTTGCTTATTTTGCAAAATCTGAAACAGTTCTCATGAGGGCAGAATTTCCCAGGATTTACTATTAATTTGGAGCAACCAACCCACTGAGATAGCTAAACAATAAAAAAACACAGGCAGGATCATCAAATATAGAGACTAATTTAGAGAAATTCCTGTGCCAGTAAAATTTCTACTATATCGCACAGTGTTCTACATACTTTAACTTTTGTTATACTGAGCACCTTCCTCTTTCAGTTCTGTAGCCTGCTGCTCATTTATACTCTTGCAACCTTTCATTACACGTCTTGAAGCTGCTCTGACAGTGTCTTTACCCAGTACCTCAGGTGCTGCTATCCTCACAATCTTACAGTGTCAGAATCTGAAGCATAGTTATGTCTGTTAGATCAGGTTTCTTGTAGAAAGTGAATGTCATTATTGTTAAAAACACTCTTTTCTTCTTCTGTCTACTCACTCTTGCCTTATAGATAATATTGTCTAACTCCATATGTTTCAGTTTGTAAATTGAAGACCTAGTAGGTAACATAACAGACAACTGTTATTAATACATCAAAAAAGCATACATGAATTTGGGAGAGAGACCCCCATCATCTTTTAAAATTTTTTCTAATGTAACTTTGAAGTCAGAGCATGCCATCAGCTATAGACCCCATTAATAAAGCTTTGTGCATGTAAATTTGCCTCAATTTTATTTGTACTTTCTAGAACAAGAGTGTAATTATGTTGGTTTGTCATTTTTTTCACTGTGTTCGTGACTGTCCTTATGATGCATACAGCATTGAATGAGATTCTGTTCTTAAAATTTCTTTCTGACTCTCCTTATATTTTCCAGAAGCAAGGCAGTATATATTGAAAAATAACAGTCCAGGAGAAAATCCATAAGAATTCTTAACTTTCTCTTATCAAGGCACACAAACAAATTGTGATATATCTCAGGAAAAGCACTAGGAGAAAAGTTGCACTTCACATGTTCTACTGCAGCACATTCTTTAGCTTCCCTTATTTTGATTATGATTTAATCCTATGTTAATTATTTTGTGATAATTTTGCCTTGATCCCCATATTTTTAATCATCATTCATTTCTATCATAAGTATGCATTGTTTCTAGAGGCAGGTCACTGCATCCAAATCAATTCAAATTTTACTTTTTTTTTTTTTTTCCAGTATCTGGTCTTGGAGTTCTTCTGCATCTAAAACACATGATCCTACTTTTACCACTATTAGAGAATGATGGTAGAACACTAATTCCTGATAAATAATTTATGCAATTGAGTTAAGCACAGTAACGTCAAAAATCTAATTTTCAGGTTAAGAAAGGCCAGTGCATTCTTAAACTTTTAAATATAACTGGAAGTAGTGCTTTCAAATCTAAATCCAAACCCAGTAGTTTTTATTTATCCATCTATCTTGTTTAGCAGAGAGTAATGTTTAACAGGGTTACTTACATAGCTTTCTTTTTATTTTTCCTATTAGTAACTACACCTTTGTTTTGAGCAGATGTTAGGTTTGTGCAAAATCCTTCTTTAATAGTACTGCACGTTCAAAATAGGCCTGTTTTTTGACTTCTTTTGTAATAATCTTGATTATTCCATTGAAAATGTAGGTGTTCAGTTAACATTATTTACCAGCATTCTCTAGCTATACCTTATAAACCATAGGTAATTCACTCAACTTATTTCTTTTCCTACATATTCAAGCCTGACTGTTACTTTTTTTTTCTCTCATATAGACTACAAGTTTTTTCTTTTCTCCATTTTTATTCAGGTGTCTGTCTAGCATATGCAATTTTAATCTGATGCAGTGGGATTTTAACTTAATAAATTCAAAATATATTATGAATTATTATTTCTGGGTTTTTGGTGGAGGTTTGGGGTTTTCTTGGGTTTTTGTTTTGTTTTTTTTTTTTAATTCTGAGTTGGGTTTTTTTGTTTTTTCATTTCAAAACAATGAGTAAATTTTTTTATACTTAAAAAAGATCTGCTGCCAGGCTTACTGGTTCTTCTTCAAGACTTAAGTAAAAAGAGTAATCATCAAAATAGGGAATAAATAAATTTTTCTTTAAATAATTATGTCAGCTAGACCATCTGAAAGAGACGCTGTCTGAGTTTAGGCAGTAAAATATGGTATGCATGGGAAAGAGAAAAAACAGAAGATAATCTATTTGAATAGGAATGATGTAAGGCAGTGCATCATATTTTCATAGTTATTCTACTGTATTAACTAAAAAATTGTTGAGAAATGTTTTAGAATCTGCTATTACAGAAATGGTATCTACTCTGTGATTCCTATTCCTATGGCATTCTCAAATGCAGTGAACAATGTGAACTGTTATTTATTATCCTTTATATGCCTTTTGTGTTTATAGAGAGAGCTGCCTCCAATTTTTCCTCTCTTTTTCAGCCAGGTTATTTTTTACAAAATTTCTACTGATAGGAGAAATTCTTGCTGGTGGTGATACTTTTCAAATGTAACAAGAAATGTCTTTTAAGATACCAGAATACTGAAATATAGATTATTAACTCTAGTCTTCTGGCCAAATTCATGTTGGGACATCTGCCTTTTGAACTTTTAAAGATGTCTTGATTTTTCTGTTGCAGAAGTTATTTATCTTTATTACTGGCCTAAGGCAGGACTGATGTGATTTGTTGAACAACTGTTGCATTTCAGTAACAGCAAATTGATTAGGCTTCCTTAAAAGCCTTAGAATATATGGCTATATATTTGAGTCATAACTATCTGACTTTTCTTTATGGTCCCTACAAAGGTTTTGTTAAATTCTAAATATGATTTCCATACTTCAGGCCAAATGTAGAAGAGTTTATATTCAGTTTAATGCTGATAAAAAATATCTATAAATTTGGTTTACAGTTTCCAAATAATTTCAGTCTCCTTTTAAAATGTTTTATGATCTTCTGAAAAGATACTTTGCTACAAGCTCTATTAGAATTTTCAAAGTTATAGATTCCTTGTCTTAGTGACATGATTCTGAATACTATGAAAAGGAAAAGCATGTAACCTTTAAATAACTTCAGAAAAAGCTGGCATGACAGGTCACATACAAATAGTTATCACATGTTTTTCTTTACAGGTAAACCTAGCTCTCCCTACCAGAAATACATATTTACTACCGTGACTCCAGGTATTCCTGCCAAATGCAGGATTTTAATATTCATATGGCTTACATGTTTCTATCTACTTGCAGTGTGAAACTCTCAAAGAACTCTAAAGCAACAGCAGACATAATTAAAGGAGACTCAGATAATTGAAGGCATAATAGATTTTTGTTTCAACAACAAATTAACTAGTGGTCTAGACAAAAATCTAACACAAGCTATGTTTTTTTCTCATGTCAGAGGGACCCAACACAGAGGGTCACTGTATCCACTGAATGAATTACCTACAGTTTTGTAGATACAACTGCTGACTGTGAAAATTCCTTCTGGCATTATGTCAATCTTTTGAACCTTATCTAAGAACTGAAAAAGGGACCGCGCATCACAGTGTTAAGTTGAGGATAAAGAAATGGATTTGAATGTCTTCTGTGGAGTGTAACCTGAAACACCTCAAAATCTGTCCCAGTGGAATAGAAGAGGCACCATGACAAGACTGAGTTCTATATTTAAAAACCTTGGAGCATAAAACTGTAAGACAGAGGAAAAAAAGTTCTGAGAAGTTAGCTCACTGTTTATCAGTAAAATCACTTTTACTTCTACATAGTTTTAATAGATTGTTTTAATCTTTTTTTATTGGGTTCATTAGAGCTTTGCTAACAATATCAAATTCATCGCCTTCCCTCTCCCGTTATAAATTATGTCTGAAAGGAAACTTAAAGAATCAAGTAATGGTTGGTGTTGGAAGGGACATGTGGTGGTCACCTAGTTTAGTCCCCCTACTCAGGCAGGGTCAGCTGCAATATTTTGCCCAGGACCGTGTCCAAAAGACTTTTGAGTATCTTCCGGTGATCTCCATGCTCTACAATCTCTACCATCTAATATTCTGCAGCCTCTATGGGCAACATGTGTCAGTGCTTTAAAAAACTATTTCCTATGTTCAGATGGAACCTCCCATATTTCAGTATCTACATATTTTTCAAGTTTGTATATTTATTTCATGCTGTAGTCTCTGCATGCTTTGCTTTTGCTATTCTATTTTTATATGCAATTGTTAGTTACCCTTTTTGGTTGGAAGGTTTTAGTCATGATTTAGACAAAGAATGTTAAATGTAGCTGTCAGTTTACCATGAAAAAGTGAACCTAAGGAATACCCTTAATAGCCCACGGGATAAAGTATCCACAAAATAGGATAACAAAATAGCCAGGATTTTTCTGGTTTAATTTTTTTCCTCTTTGTTTATGCAATTATGAGCCAAGAACATAAATGAAATGGGAAATTTTGCCACACACTGTATCTATGTTACAGGCATTTAAATAGAAATTCAAATTACTGAAAAAATAAACAACACAAGGATAACAGAGTACACAGTGGATGTTAGCTAGATAGTTAGACAAGGAAGCAGAATGAAATATTTCAAAGACAATTTACCTGGGAAATAGAGACATATGCAACAAATTGTCAATCCCAAGCATCTGAACGTCTTCTAAATATTTTCAAAATGGAAACATTCATAATATCTCTAGCCAGGAAAAATGCATTTATAGTCGGTTTTCTGGAAACATTTATAATTTCACATCTCAGAAATTTACTTGTGGGCTGTATAGTCTCATGAATAACATAGTTCACTAATACTGCATGTATCTTGCTTCTCAGAAGAGTAGATTTTAATATGTAAAAATTCTCTTTACCTGTAATGGCTTGAATTGGTTTGGGTGTGAAAGCAACACTTGACATTATATCCTGCCAACAGTGCTGACACTGGTAATGCTGACCACAGAAGAGGGACTCTTCAGTTGAAACCTATACAGACAGATATCAAGACAGTTTAAGAGGTGTAAATTCAAGGTGTGTTTGATATTCCAGATAGATTGAAATATCAAACAAAAATATAATTACTATTTACAGCATTCAAAATATAAATACTAATAAAAATGAGTTGCCAATAATAGCTGTACTAAGCAGTTTTACATTTTTTCCTTATCTCTCATGCTGAGTTAACTTCAAATCTCATCCCTTTTTCCTTCAAGTACAAAAAGAAGTTCTTTAACCTTGCCCTCTTAGCAAAAATTTCAGTTCCTGACATCAAAATATTTTGAGAGGGAAGATGCGGCTGACCAATAAATCCCTACAATGAAAAAATGTTCAGAAGAGAATGGTGAGGGAGATGAGCCTATAAAGATCTAGGAGCAATGCAGGCTGCGACTGCCCACAGCTGTTGCAGAGGCTGATTATATCTCAGGGCACAGGGCTCCGGAGTGGATCAACAATTAGTGTAAATGTTTACCCCTGAGTTCATTAAAACAGTGCAGTTGTACCTCCAATATAGCTAGACAAGCATGGGGGTAGGGAGGGGGAAGAAGTTAATATGGGGCTCAGCTCAGCATAGACTATGGAAACTAGAACAAATCAAAAGTGTTTTGAAGGGACTAACAGACTTCAGCTGGGTTCAACTCGTGTATTTCTTTCTGGGGGGCTGGGGATGCTCAGCCTTGTGGTGGTGAGCACATTATAGGCACTGATTTTGAGAATGACAGTGGCACTGAACTGTGCGTTGCAATTGCTATGTATTCTGTTAGACGTAACTTACATTCTTATTATGCTATACGATATTGTTTACATATAATATATAATAGTTTGCATCACTCTGCTAATTTTTAAATCTCATGCAACATCAAGTATCTTTCATAAGTAAATTTATTACTAAACATTACACACTCCCTGTGGACTATCTAAAAGAACCTGTTTGGGGTAGTATAACAGAAGAGTCATATAGAGTTGGGGGCTCTGGTAGAAGAGTAACAGAATGTGTTCATATGGGCATTGTATTTTATGCATGATTATTAAAAGTATTTTCAAAACCCTGTAAATGAAAATCTCTTTTAATGTATGTAAATCATAAAACTAAAACTTACATATATGACTATTCATACTGTTAACATAGCTAATAGTTGAGATAACCAAAATACTCCTTAAAACGGAATATGTGGAAACTAATACTAAGTCACATTCTTAGCTATTAAAAATGGATGGAATTTTTCTAGAGCTAGTGGCAGTTACAAAAGCATAGTGGTGAATTTTGAAAGCTGCAGATTTTGTATAGGAAATACATAATATAATACATATTATGTATTTTATATACCATGTATTTTATATATATACATAGTATATTTATATATACATAGTGTATATTTATATATACATAGTGTTTGTATACTATGTATATTATTTTAATATACTATGTATATTATACCTAGTATAATACAGCTTTTATACTTCCTGGTTACCAGAGTAAACTGGCAGTGTCATGTGTACCCTGTGTTTTTGAAGTTATGTATTTACTTATGAGACATGTAGGAGACAGGTACACCTTTTTTCCCCCCAGTACAGCATCTAATATTCCCGTTAATAGTTTTTGCTTGGTTTTTGGTTTTTTTCTTCTAAGTTGTCAAAGTTTTTTTCAGAAGCATTTGGGATACAATAATATTGTCAGTTGCTGTCAAACTTCTGTTTGGAAGCTACCAAATCCTCCTATTTTGTCTGTTTCTTCTAAAGATTAACCATTAATGGAAAGATTTGCATAAAAATACAAACAGCAGATCAATCCTGATCAGTGTTGTTGATGTTTACAACTAATGCATATGGCATTTACTATTTTCTTCCCCTTTCTTTTATCTGTAAAACTATAAAGGTAATATTACTATTCTAATTATTTTCATCTAGATTTTCCAGTTTCTTATTTTTGCGAAATATCATTGATTTTAGGAGATGATCTTAAATAATTTAAACAAAAGGAATCAAACTTGCTGATATTCTGGTATTGTACTCTAAGGAATAAACCACATCATACAGCACAACAAATTTTAAGCATGGTGCTAAATAACATTACTCATATTGAGCTTTCATATTGAATTAAAGTCTGAACTATAAATCCAGTTTGTCCATTAGGCCTTTACTAGATTTACTTTGGCCTGAAAAGAGAGTATGACACATTGAATTACTTGAGAGTTCTCTATGTCCCTTGTTTCCTTGGAGCATTTTGTGCTGCTATGATTCAGTCTTTTCCTCCTGTCAACAAGACAGTGCAATTGTGCAGTGAGGTTCATGGATCAGTGGCATACAAGCACCAGTGGTCATGTGTCAGCAACAGGGATTCACTCAATCAGGAGGATACTTTTGTGGTGGAAGAGGGAATCTGCAGCCTGGAGAGCTCTTCCTGGGACCGCTGGATGATTTACTTCCTCTCAGGCTGTTAACCAACTGTCAGTTGTCTAAAGAAGGTATGAATTAAAAACTCTTATAAGTCTCCCAAAGAATTAAATGAAGCAATATTATTTTTAATCCTTCCTTGGTTAATTATCTTCTCAATCTTTGTACTGCCACTGCTCCTCAAGCTGCTTTTCTTTCCTCTCCCCCTTCTGCTCACTTCCTTATCATTCCAAATATTTTCCCTTATACTTCACTTTATCTTCACTTCTTTCTACATACCAAACACATCCACCAACTTTGAAGTATCAAGCAAAGAGCTAAATTGCCTTCAGAAGAACCAGTGTATTATTTTTAGTATTATAGCCAATTCTTTTCATCTGAAGTTATGATACATTCTATTCTGTTTTGAAGTAAAAAAGGATAAAAAAGGCAAAAAAATTTAAAATTGAGCTGACAGATTGCATCTCATAACAATCCATTATAATATGATTCTTATTCACAGTCAAGCCAAGATTTTGAGATCTGTGAGCTGAAATTAGGAACCTAAATAGTCGTTTATAGAATGTACTTTAGAAATTTCTGGGTATTTTAAAAAGTAACGAGATTAGTTTAGTTTTGGATTTTATTCCAGTTCAGTCTTTCTGGCTTCAATAGCAACAGTCAAACAAACAAATAAGACTTTCTAAACCTCTGTTATTGGTCTGTGATTTAGCTTACTGCATTCTGATGTCCTCAGAGACAACCACCTTGACTTTGATTCACAAACTAAGTATCACTATTTCTCAAAAATCCATCCAAAGTCACTTGCACTTCTTTGTGGCGCTCACTGGTTTTTCCACTTTTGTCAAATTGAACTAACTTTTTCAAGTATTTGGCTATAGCAATAGCAACCCTATCTTAACTACATGCAATAAAACTCTGACCATAACTTGCTGAAGGTTTTGTTAGGTAGGCATATATTTATCTGCATGCAAATAGAAATATTTTCACCACTACCTGAATAAGCTGCAGTTAAAAGCAGCTATATATTCAGATGAAATTAATAAAAAAATTCTCCTTGAATATTTTTGAATACTTGCTATGAATACAGTCCTATATAAAGAAATAACCCATGAATACTGGAACCCAGCCTGCAGTAAGAAATGGAAGCAGGCAACTGCCACTCTGCATTCATGTACTTGACACTAATCCTGAAACATTTCACTTCTACTGAAAAGCAAAATTTACCCATACCATTCCTTTGCCTCTCACTGTAAGTGCATAATTTTATTTCAGAAATATTAACTCTGATTTTCTTTCTCTTTGTGCTAATTTTAACATGTAGCCCTATATTACCAAAAATGGGTTGTGAGCCTTGTACTGAAGTCAAAGGTGTCACAACTGATGTTTGTCAGATTTTCTCTGTAGGAACTTTTCTCAACTTTCCTGTAGCTTTCTTTTCGCTTGGTTTAGCTCTATTAGCCTTTTCTTTAAGAGACCAGCCATCTACGACTATTTTATTTGACTTTTGTTTACCTGTATATAACACAAGTTTTAAATAGACGTTAGTAAAAAAGTAGTTACTATTCTATTCAGAATGTGATATTTATAAGCCTAACATGACAATGTAGAGTAGAGAACTACTAGTTTAATTGAATAGCAGGTACTTTCAGAAGTATAGACAAAGAAGACACTGTACAAGAGTGCAGCTGTGGGGTAAGGGATGGGATTTAGGTCTGGCACAAAAGAGCTCAGGGCTATAATCAGCTCATCCACAGTCAATTAAAGAAATACAAATCTGGGCAAAACTATCTAAAAGACATAAGAGCCACATATAAATTTGGAGTAATGTGGAACTTCAGACTGAAGTGAAAGATGAATGAAGATGATCAAAGTTGAATGAAGAATGATCAAAGTTGTAAAACTGTGTTATCAAACATGTAAATGTTGTTCCTGGAGCAGAAAAAAGAAACCATGAACGTGAGAGTGGTATTTTTCCAACAGGTGACTGCAGACGCTGACAACTTGCTATAATACACACCTGTCCCCACCATCTTCCCACAGCCATCAGACTTTGAACACGGAAGAGTACAGTAAGTGAGAGCACAGCACCACAAAAAGGGGTCAAACAAAGGGGCTATTACCAATTTTAATTGCATTTATACTTCCATTTCCTGTATATGGTGTGTTGGCCCCAGGTGGCAGGTAAGACCCCACCCAGTTGGATGAGGGAGAGAATTGGAAATGCAAAAGCAAGGGGAAACAATCCAAACTTCTGGGTTGAGATAAAGCCAGTCTAATACATTATGGGGAAAAAAACCAAACCAAAACAAAAACCCCCAAACAAGCAAATAAAAAGAAACCCACAAACCCAAGTGGTGCAAAAGCAGTCATTGCCACAGAACAATGGCCAGCCAGTCCTTGGGCAGTGGTTATTTTGGAAATACCCCAGCCCCAGTTTTATTGCTTACCATGACATCATAAAGTATGAAATATCCTTTGGTCAGCTGGCTTCAGGTGCCCTGGCTGTATCTCTTTACAATCATGAATTTATAGAGTGGGGTCAGCTGGCTTCAGGTGCCCTGGCTGTATCTCTTTGCAATCATGAAATTATAGAGTGGTGTGGTTTGGAAGGGACCTTAGAGATCACCTAGTTCCAACCCCACTGCCATGGGCCAGACACCGTTCACTAGAACTTGATGTTTCTTGTCCACCCCTAGCATACTTGCTGACAGAGGCTGAGAAAGAAACAGAAAATGTCTTAGTATTTGCAAGCACTATTCAAGAATGGGTAAAACTGGTGTGCTATCAACAGTTTTGTTCACCAGTCTAAAATACTATATTGCCAATCTAAATACAGACTGCTATGAAGAAAACTAACTTCCTCCCAGCCAAATTCATTACAATCTCTATGTTTTTTTCCCACATCACTTACATCATGCTTGAGCCCTGCATTATTCAATATATTTTTATCAGCCACATCAAACCCCTTTTCTGTCCTTCGACATATACATGGTGTACTAGTTTGAAAACAAACCAGTGGGAGATTGCAAGCCAGAACTATAATTTAATAAGAAAATTAAAATAAATGCAAGAGTACACGAACACTGAGAGAGTCAGGATACAACCTGACACCCTGTTAGTCAGGTTGGTGGTAGCAGTCCAGATGAAGTGGTCTTGTTGAAGTGGTGATCCTGTAGAAATGGTCTGGTCTTCACCTGAAGGTCCAGTGATAGCTCTTGTCCTTTGGGAATACAGTAGGTAAAGGCTGCTTGTGCTGTTCCAAACCCCAGATCATATCCAGGTGGGAATGCTTGGCTCCTCCCCCCTGGGCAGGGCATCTCACAATGGGATGGTGTGATTCTATGAGCCATGCGGTGGGTCCTTGATAGCCCATTAAACAGAGATAAGCCCCGGAGGGAGTTATCAGGGATAAGTCATCGTAGGAGATAACAAACACTGCCCCACCTGCTTTAACAGCTTGTGAAGATGATAATAGAATACATACTATTGGTTACATCTTACATTGTAACCTAGGACACACAGGTACTATTCTGTTAGTCCAGTGACTATCCCCATTCAAATATCCAGTCAGTTCATTTAGTTCTTGTCTTAAACTTTTTCTGTTTTGATGGTCATTCAGGATAAATTAATAAACTAAATTCCATTATATCTGAAACTGTCACTAATATGCCTCAGCCATATGTTGTATCACTCTAGTCTTCCTCCACAGAAAATACTGCGAGCAGTTCATTTAAGTAGTCACCCTAGACATAGATTTAGAGCAGAAAATCAAATGAAATTGTGTCATTGCTGAGGCTTAATAGAGGAACCCAAGAATCATCATCCGTGATATTACCATTTTTGCAATGTAGAAATGATGAAACATCCTAGACTGGATACTGCATTATAGTAGTGATGCATCCCTTATCTAAGAAACCGCAGTAAGTATAAAGAACGTATGCATTGCACTATTTTAAAAAGAATCACAGCTTTTTCTCTCTTTACCTTTATTTACAGTTTCAGGAGTGTGCCCCTTATTTTTTTCTTTGCATGATTTTCTGATTATTGCTAGGAGCAATGAGCATGTTTTACACCTTTCTGATTCTTTCTTCTCATCTTCCTTCAGTGAAGAAATTTGTTCTTAAGATATCCTGGAGGAAACAAATAGGGGCTGGAGCAGCACATTTTTTATTTCTGAGGATTTCTGCCTGTGTCCTTTCAAAGATATATTATTTCACTATAAATGCAGTTAAACCTTGTCACAGAACTTTCCTTTTATTTTTATTGTATTCTTTTTAAGATTTATTAACTAGTATAACAGCTGCAGTATAGTATATATGTAGAATACACATCATATCACAGGCTGCTTTCCTAAATATTCATCATCTACCTCCTGCAATAAAGCTGTCTTACATTTTAAACTAAAAATTCTTCTCTTATTTGGCCACTTCCTACTTTGGCTAAAAATTTCAAAAACTTGGTTTTTTCTGGTTTTGGGGGTAGGGAGGGCTCTGGTTTTTTTTTTTGTTTGGGGGTTTTGGTTGTTTGTTTTTGTTGGTGGTGGTGGTGGGGGTTTTTTATGCAAATACTTTTATTTTGAAACATGATTTCCTTTTGTCAGCTCTAGATGTCATCTCATAATTGATACCCTACCATCCTTTGACTCTGAAAAGACAAAACCCTACGCCCCTGATAAGTGGAAAGGCTGAAAGTCACAGTACTAGCGGGAAATTTTCTTTCTTTAGAATTGGAATCTCAATTAAGTTGTGATTTTGTATTGCTTATCTAACAATTGAGAATGTCACACCCATGACAAAATAATCAGAGGAATCTCTGTAGTGTTCAGATTTCTCTTTTTCATTAAGAAAACATTGGGGAAGCATGGAAAGTAGTGTGAAGAATTAAATTAGGCTTGTTGCTGGGAAGATGGGAATGACATCTGCACTCTCCTGTGATCAGTATATAATAAAAATCCAAATGATTTATCGAGAGTGCGGGTTATCTGAGGACTTGTTTCCATGTACCAGTACTTTAAATAAACTGTGCCTTATAAACATGTGTCACGTTCCACTATGGGGAACTGTGAGAAGTTCTTTTGAAAACGGAGAGTCAGGAACGGAATGAAGCCAAACGAGGCAAACCTTGTATCTGGGAACTGTTTATTGGTAACAGAAGGAGAGTGGAAAGGGGTTGCCGAAGCGAAAGAGGGCTAGAAGGGGCACAAAAGAAGAAAGGAAAAGGGAAAAGGACTGGGGGAGAGGAGAGAGAGGGGACAGAGACAAAAAGGGTGTTACCCCAGTAAATCAGGGCAGTGCTGTCGGCATCCGGGCAGCAAAGGGGTGTGCATGCGCTGGCTGCCTGTCCATGGCCAGGCTGGATGTTAGCAAGCCTGTGCAGCTCCCGGAGGGGCGCGGCTCCACAGGCACGGCTCGCGCGGCGACGGCTCTGGACACGCGGTAAGTGGGCACTCGGGCTGGAGGACGAGGACCCTGGACAGGGTCATGGCAGCTGGCTGGATTGGGGTGACAGGGCGGGCTGGATCGGGGTGACAGGGTGGGCGGTGACGGCTGGATCGGCGCGGCGGCAAAGTTGGATGCGGGCAAGTACACGGGGCGAAGTGACAGGAAGGAGGTCAGGAGCACAGGAGGGCAGGACAGGTGCGAGGACAAGCCGGCAGGCAGGCAGGCAAAAGGCAGGCAGGCTGGGGCCAGGGCAAAAGAGGGAGCAAACAGGAACAGTGAACAGTAGTGAGCCCCAGAGAGCAGCAGCAGGTCCCCAGTGAGCAGCAGCGAGCCATGATAGAGTTGGTTTTTATACCCCCCTGGCCCCTCCCAAAGTCCGCCTGCCAGCAGGGGTCCACTGGTTCAGTCCAACCTTTCTTTGCCGTCCACTGGTGGAGGGCTCCTCGCAACCTGGTTGGAGAAGCCCCTCCATAGTGTCTTTTGCTGCCTGCCTCCTGTGGGGTGTTGCCGGTTGAAGTCTCCCGAGAGACGAAGCTTCCCCCACTCCTGGCTGCCTCCTGCAAGTGACACGTGCACTCCTCCTCCACATGCCTCTGACAGCCCTGAGAACCAGAGCTGAGGACAACTAAAATGGCTCCTTACAACATGAAACCATTATAATGGTGGAATGCGTGTTTCCTGACAAGTGTGTGACTCCTAAGCAAGTGACTAAGTAGCAACCATAGATTTGCAATAGGCCTGAGATAAAACATGCTCTGATAGAATTTACTGCTTAAGGACATACAGAGTTAGTAGAAAGAGTCACAAACATAGGGTTAGACAAAGCAAAGAGAAAGGAAATATTATTATAAATAATAAGACTAATTGTCAGGCTGACTTTCTGGTTATTGACTTGAGTATTTGGTTGACTGCCTTATATAAACAAATTAATAAATAAAATATTGCTCAATCTTATGTTTGTATTTGGATGCAGACAAACTAATGAAATGACATAGCAGGGTTACATTTCACTTTCTCAACAGATGAGTCGAACCAGAGAGAAAGGCATTGTCTTTTCCCAAGGAATCCATTTAGCAACTGAAAAAAAGAATAAGGACACTCAAATATCATCACTGCATTTTTGCACTTGCTTTGTCAATGCATTCACATCTTATTATTGAGTACTCCTCTGTGCATTTTACACTGATGTAGAGTCACTGATACCAACAAAATAGTACCCTGAGATACTGGATTTTTCACCTCAGAGTGTCAGAGAACTTAATTTTTTTCATATTATTTATTCTTTTACATTTGAGAGCATAATGTTTAATTGAAAGTATTATTTAATATTAAACAGTTCAGTGATGCCTGACTCTTACTGGGAAAAAGTATTTGCACTTAATTAGAGAGCGTTTATTGGATTGCATTTTGTCCTTTTTATCACAAGTTAAAATAAAAAGAGAACATGCAAGAGCAAACCAGAAGGAATGCTTTTGATCACATTCTGAAGGTTATACTGCCTGATGAGCAATTGCTTAATATTTCTTTACTGCATGATTACCTACCTTCCCCTTCTAAAAATCCCAGAAGTATTTAGAAAAAATGCCTGAGGTACCACAATAATGTGCAGACACAGCCTGTCACACATGAATTAAACCTGACCAGACGACTTCCATATAAATTGAATTTCCCTGAGTTTGCTAGTCCTTCAAAATGAAAATTTTTCATGGTGCTGAACCAGTATCTGTCATCAGTCACTACTGTAAGTGCAGCTCAAAAGGAAGGATGCCAGTGAGTTCAGTACTTTCCCAGCACATTTTTCAGTTCATAGCAGTTGATACAAAAAGGAATGGTACTCAGCTAGAAAACTTGAGTGACAAGATCCTGAATGTTCTCTTCTCATTAATACATGAATTTGACTGTATTTCTTTCAGTTCCAAGTTCCTTTCTAAGAGGGTGGGCTTTTGTTTGCTTTTTTTTTCTGAGTTCCCCTTTATATAAGTCTAAATCTAGCATGTATTTGAAGATTTTTTCTTCCTTTTATCTAGTTTACTCAAAAAAAGGCTAGAATGACTACAGTTTGTGTGACTCACTCTTCTGAACTGCATGATGTCCTCAGTGAACATTAAATTCAATGTGCCCTGTTACAGCGATAAAATCTTCTTTTTGTAATGAGCAGCATATGTGGCACTCCCGCAGCAGCTGAGCAAAGAACAAATTGCCATTTAGAAGGAGAGACTTCCTCCAGGCCTGTAGCTTACCATGGAATGCTCAGCACATGGTAGAGCTTGGTTTGCCTGCCCTTTTCTGGCCAGCTAGCATTAAACAAATATTTTTCTACACTAATGCAAATGGAAATCCCAGTCTGAAAATGACTGAGAATTTTGGTTTGGAATTACAGAAAAAACAAAACCCAAACAGTCCAACATTTTTAATACTTATCTTTCAGTACTACAACTTCTGTAGGTTTTGTGCATTTTTTCCACCATGTTGGTTTTTAATTTAGAATTTATCAGATTACATATTTGATCTGTAATCTAATATGTAACTCTGAACTGCCGAGCGTATACAGGTCCTTCGTGATTTCATAAATTGTCCAGTTAATATGTTTGAAAGAATGTTAAGGTACACATAATAATGACTATGCTTATTCCTAAATAAAAAAAAATATTTCAAAAGAAACTGTTTCCTAATGCTTAAATAAAAGTTTGGTAGTAAAGTACTTTATCTAATGGACATATATACAATTTTTAGTCTCCATAGCATGACTTTATTAAGAAATTTGTTAATTTTCTGGAGATGGGATGAGAAGAACCTTATTATTTCAAAAATGTCAGCAGTAACATGAAGTAAAAGGATAATAAAAAATAATTTCAAAACTCAAATAGATGAATAAATAAATGATTGAAGTATCATGTGATTGAAAGCTTCCTCATGTTCATTGCCCAAAGAGATTTGTCTTGTGATTTCCCATGGTATTCTTGTCATTATAGTAGATTTAACTCTTTAACTTTGACCTGCCATGCTCATTCACTTCAACTTCTACTGCATAACTGGGGTTGTTAGAGTACTCACATTAGATTTGTGTATAAGCTGCAAAAATATTTCAGAGGGGAATTTTCTTGCAAGATCAGCATTCCCATCTCCATATTGTACAGCTGCATTCAGAAGAAGAGTACAGCAGAGATGTCAGGATATACTGCATACTTCAGTTTTCATCAACTGATCTGTTAGTCTTTTTTACATTAGTTGATTCATTCAGATTCAAGATAAGGTATTTTAATGAATATAGGAATGCTGGAAATTAGTGCTTTGAGATAAATTGAAATAAGTGAAACATGTCCCTCTCAAAACAGAAAAAAAAATTAATTTTGTTAAAACTGAACAAAGTTGATAAATGTTGTACATATTTCCACTGTTAAATTGATAAACATGGAAGGGATTAGAAATTATATTATCTCCACTCAGTCTTCCCTTCAGTTACTCTATATAAAAAGAAACAAAAAGAAACTTTAGAGTAAAGGGATGTATGATTAAGTTTCAAGTCTCAGGTTTCACATTTACACTGCCAGATGAAATGTATTTAACTGCTGACACTTAAGAAGTAACTGAAGCATGACAAAAGCTTACCTCATAATATATTTCCATCCCCGTAAACATAGGTATAAAAAAGTGTTTCTTTCCTAGACATCCTATTATTGTCATCCTTATGTGATTTGACTCTACAGGTTATGTCAGAAATAAAGCTTAGCGTCACCATTTGAATCTCAAAAATGGAAAAAAATCATGACCCTAAGGAATCTTTCTGAAAAATATATTCTAAAATACATTACAAATAAACCTTGCAGACTGGATCATAAACATGTATGATAAGTGGTTTTTACAGCAAATCATGGTATATAAAAATAAGTTGTTGTATTCCATGGAATATCTGGAAATATATGGGGATACTCTCAGTCAATCATCCAGAGAGTAAGATGGAAAAAAAACCCAACAACTTGACAAGATATAAATATGAGGTTTGATTGAAAGTCCATGGATGAAGAAGGGTTTCTTCTCAATATTTTCACTGAGCCTGTGTGCTGAGTGACACATTATTATATGTGACTAAGGAACAAAAATACATGACAAACAAATACCTTTGCTATACTACAATGCCATTCTGAGATATGTCTTGCACTAGATTTTATTTACATATTATTTTAAAATGAAATAGACTTATTGATAATCAAAAATTATATTTATTTCCCATTACTATTTTCTTTTGTCTTTCACAAATGACTCCGAACTACAGAGGTGAATTCCTGTGAAAATACTGCAAAACACTATGTATTTGCTGTTTATTAAATTTAAAAAATAGCTCAATATACTTTCAGTAATTTTTGCTGGACTTGTAGAAATATAGTATTTTCGGGAAATCTTAATAATATAGAGATGAACAGTATGGTTTTTTCCAATAGCTAAATGTGGTATTCTAGGCCCAAATAAAATTAATACAGTATAAGTAATCCAAACTATTTAATTTAAAGTTGAAGTATCCACAATTAGACGTTCATTTACTATGTGGCTTGTTTCTATATACACCAGAATTCAGAAAAGGGTAAGTTTGATGGGTACTCAGATTATAAGAATTTCCCTGGCATTACAGACAATACATCTGATAACAAAATTCATTCTTTTATAATGTATATGTAATACTGATTTTTGTAAATCCGACTAGAGTCATTGGTAAAACACAACATAAAGCACTCATCTGAAGTATCTCATTTCCAAAATAACATTAATTGTGACACACTATTTTATAGTTCATTAAGTATCCAGAACCTATCATAACAAATAAATTCTCTACTAGGGAGATATTTATTATTTCATTCTTTCATTTCTCTAAATTTATTTTAATATGTGGCTATTTTATATGGAGCTATTGTGCAAAATAATTCTATTGAAATCACTAAATGTTGTGACATATTAAACATCCTAAATTTTTACAACAACACAAAACCCTGATCTATAGGATGATTACTTTTTAGTTTGGGTTACATAAACTTTTGTGAAAATATGTTAGACCTGAATCTCTCTGCTCCCTCAGCCTCAAATTCATGTCTTAGAACAAGTGGGGAATATATCTTCAACAGTTTTACATCTCATTAAACAATGAAAATTGCTTAAATTTGATTATGTAGCAAAATGCATTTGTCATGAGGTATAATCATCTAATCACACCTTTCAAACTCATGACATTTGATCATGCAACAGATTTAGACCCTATAATAACAGAAAAACTAGAAAACACTTAGAGAAGTAAGTATACGGACTGGAAAATGAAAGAAAGCCACAACAATTGTGATCTATTTGTTTTCAGTCTGACCCCTTGATCTTTGTTTTAGAGTAGCTCTATTCTATGAGGACCTAACCTTGTTATAAATAAACAAAAATAGTACAAAGCCTAAGAAATCTTGAGTGAATTTAAAAAATTTTATTGATTTAAAGACTTGTAAAAAAATCAGATTAAAAAATATATTGAAAGAACAAAATACAATATAATCATTGCAATGAACTATGTGTAGAGGAGAACATAGTTTCTCTACAGATATGCTTCATTGTGTCCTGTCCCTTTGCTAGTGAGGAATTGCCTTATGTTTATATACCTTCTTCAAGGTTATTTTTATCAGGGCAGGACTTTGTGGACACCCATAGGTTTTGGCTGACCCCTCAGTGTGGCTCTGGCCAGGGCCCAGGACCCCATTTCAGCTGCTGTCCAGGACCATCAGCCCCTGAGGCTGCAGCAGGGCTGGTCTCCACCTCCACACAGCCCTGACCTACCCAGCCATGGACCCTGCAGAGCCAGGCCCACCCACGAGCACACATGGCAGCCCATTCCCATCCCCAGGGAGGTGCCCAGTGGGTGGTGTGGGGCTGCCCTCCATCAGCTCCTGGCTGTGGAGGTTGGACAGACCCTGGCCCCCTGCTGCTTCTCTGGGGTGTCCCTGGAGCTCCCATGCTGGGCCAAGGCAGCCCTGGTACCTAGAGACACAGTCATGCAAGAGGCAGCTGTCAACACTTTCAGTCACATCGATCCCGTTGAAAGGGTGATATAGAGCTCATGAATACATGTACAGCTGTGCACTATCAGCTTTCAGGCTCTTCACACCATGGCCTTTGTTGTAGTGTCGCCTTTTTTCCTTAAGTTCCCCATGTGAAATAATTATGCAAAGCATTTTTCCTCCTAAAAACTACAGTACTTTTCCCAATCATACTGAATGTGACAGCACATGTCTAGAAAACAAACCTGCAGTGAACTCAGAAGACAGCCACCATTTATCTCTACTCACCTAAATACTTTCTGTGTTCATATTGACAGGCTGCAGAATTTACAGTGGTCTGACCCTGGAAAAAGAAATAAAACCAAACCAAAAATGTATATACCCTGTTTCCTACTTAGGGTTTTGTTTTTTTTTTTTTTTTTATCTAGGCATGTAAGTTTGGAATAAAATAAGTTAGTAATTAAAACAACCTTTGAATAGCCTAAGGGTAGTAATAACAATCGATTAACATTCAGAGAATGATAAACCATGCTGTAGTGTGTTACAGTATATTTTAAAGTTACATAGAGATACCAACAATAGATTGGTTTAGATGTATCAGGATATGGTACCCTACTGACAGCATTGTTTCTATGTTGTAGTACATTAAAAAAGCCTAGTAGCTCTACCAGATCTGTGACTACAATGAGAAATATCAAATGTAATCCAAGCTAATTTTATAAATTGCTTATAGTATGAGGAAACAGAATTGAATTCTTCCATCTTTGTTACATGGACAAGCTTTGTACTAATTTTCTATCATTTTGATGTGTGAGGTAGGACAGATTTATTTGTATCTATTAGTCATTTTTATCCTAATATTTGTTGGTTTAATTTTATCTCTTAAAATTCAGAGTAATTTCTTTTATTAATTTTACAGTTTTTCACAGATAATATTGGCAGAAAAAAAACCCCAAAGACTAATCTGTTTCAGACCACTTCCAAAATCAATATCGATTTTCAAACCCATAGAGAAAATGTAAAACTATATTGGTTTCAGCTGATTTTTGTTGATGAGAACCACATTTTGGTTGTATTAATTTTCAGTTACATCTTGAGTGCTGAAACTTGAAAACTGATTTACAATAAACTATCACACAACAACTTCTTCACATAATTGGGTTTGATCTTTTGAATGTCAAGAGATAACTGCCTCCAGCAGAAGATTACAGGATCATTAATATTTCTATTATGCCAGCAGCCACTACATTAGTGTTCCTCTTTGGACTGAGGCCACCTATTTCTTCACTATGAATTCCACTATGTATAATTCACCTACATAGTGTTTGCATGTTATAGTTTGGTGTATTTTGAGAAGGATACATGTTAAAAGAATAAAGTTAAATATAATAACAACACAAATGTAAGACTGAGACCTTTAAAGTGCCTTCTCAGCTGATTCTTAAACCCTGAAATGCCCAAATGTTGCGAGTTCCTCATGTTTTAATCTAAAAGTACTCTAGCTAACTGAAATGCTTGTTGCATGTGTCGCAGGCTTTAGTCTTAGTAAGGCCAAAAGTATATCCCATGCTCACTAGCTATTTTTACTCCTAAGTGTGGATGGCTACAAGTACATGCATGTCTGATGTTCCTCAGAGCCTGAACTGATAGATCAAAACAAAACAGAGCAGCACCTATTGCTTCTTTCAAACTATACATAATGATGAAATTGGTGCCACAGCTCTGTCTCACACTTTTTCTCATAAATATTCATCTATCCATAGGTGTGATTGTGGTGGTTTGAACCTGAGCTGATGGATAGTTGTTTAGACCAATAACGCTTTCTAACAAAATCTACATATTTAAACTGTCTGGTAGCCCAGGAAACTCTCTCTTGCTTCCGGCCCTGGAGAGGTAACTGGGCCTGGCCGCTCGGCCCGGTGGGGGCCGGGCTGCGCCTGGCCGGGCCTGGCCAGGCCTGACCGCTTGGCCTTGGCAGGGGCAGGGGCCGGGGCCATGGCCCTGCTCCGTCTGGCCTGGCGGGGGCCGGGCCATGGCCCGCAGCTCCATGTGGGCTGGGATGGCCTCCCCTTCTCCAGTGCGGCTGAAATGAACTTTTACAGCAGACCAGCTCTGGGCAGAGATCATGTGACCAACAGGGCGATAAGTTCCAGCTGCAAACTCCGGGTAAGATTAACCC
>VZRQ01009967.1:1095417-1109626 GCA_013397975.1 Machaerirhynchus nigripectus
CTGTGGGGAAAGCTGTAAGTCAAGGGAAGGGACTTTTCACATGCCAGCAGAAAACCACCCCGGGCGGTTGTTGTGCTGTGACACTGGAAGCCACGAGAAGCCCCACAGCATGGGCAAAAGAGACTCCTCTCCCTAAGTGAACTGATGAAAGGCTATTATAAAGGTGGTAAACTGACTGAAATAATCCGAGGTTTGTGCCTTTATGTTGTAACTGGGAGGAGGGAGGAGGATGGGGGGAAGAGAAGTGTTCTGAAGGTTTGTTTTGACCCTTATTATTCTCTTTTCTTTTAGTTCTGTTAATAAACTTCTTTATATTCTTTAAATTTGGAGCCTGCTTTGCATTCCTCCTAATTCTTATCTCACAGAAGGTAAAAAATATGAACCAACCCACTACACTAAACTGGTGTTTCTGCCTGGTTTCGAACTAAACCTGCTACAGTGATACTTACTAATGCACTTGAAGCATCCCAAAAAAATTAAAGGATTTTACTAACACTAAGGAATAACAATTATTTCTGATCATAATTATCTCTACATATTTTAATTTTATTTACCTCTTCTGCAATATACCTCAAAATACGTGTTTTGATTCAGTTTTTGTTTCATTCATTATATCTCTTTAAAGCAGCTGTCTTAATGCTCTGAATATGATCTGGGAGATTTTTTTTCTTTAAGTGTGTGATCTTGGGCTTTACTGATGGCATGTCATCAAAATCTTGAGCTTTTGGAGGACTGTTAATTTCATTTTGGATTTCCTATGGTATTCTTCCAACACCTTAGTGTTTTGCAAACATCACTTGATTTATCTTTATGACACTACTGTGAAGTAAGCTCTTATCTCCCAGCAAGAGGAAATTGTAAAAACTCAATGATTCTACAAATCAAGTCACACATTTTACAAAACCAGTTCAGTGTTTAGGAAAAAAAGGATCCACATTTATTGGCAAGCTGTGAAATTATTGTCATATGTTATATGCTAAGCACTGCAAAAGAATTTTGTCATAAGTGCTAATATAACATCTAGTACAGTGGTTTATTTTACATCCATGAGATCATTTCACAGCCTTATTTCCCATATATTAACATCTTCTCTTGTAATTTGCTATAAATTTGGTTTTGTCCATGTAGAAAGAATATTTTTGATCATGTGATGTAAAAACTGTATCATGGTGTTAATGTAAAGAGGACAAAAGTAAAAATGGACAAGCATCATAAATGCTGTTCTTTACAAGCATTTAATTATACGTCTTTATAAACTCCGTTTTCTTTTCATTTAATCTTAAATTTTAAAACTTTTGTGTTCATGTCCAAATGCTGCTTAATTAAGAATAAAATAGTATTGCAAAAAAACCCCCAAGATTTATCTCATTACAGAAGCAGGCAATATGGAACACAAGGTAAAAGAAATTTTTATATGTATTAATGAAGTTTGTCAAAACACAAAAAATAAGTTTTATTATCAATGAGAATGTATCAAAAATATACAGACAATGCTAATGTAGCTATTAGCATTTTAAGTAGTCATTAGCACTGTAAGCGTTTTTGATCAATTCCCACACCTGATTAAAAACCATCACTTTGTGCAAAACTCATAATTGTTGACATGAGCCTCCTTGATTTAGGCGTGTAATAAATACTTCATCTAGATACACCACCCCTCAGTTTATACTTCTTTATTATTATCATTCAAAGTGAAAAATAGTCATCTCTGCTCCCCAAAGGTGTGTTTCAAAGGACCGAACTAGTAGAGGCAGGGGGAAGAGCTAGATGGAAACCAAAGACATAGCAGACACAACAGCACTGAGTGGTAGGTGCTGTCCCCAGAACCACCGGAACCACAGTACTCTTCTAATAATACTTCTGCAAAATGATATCGGCATCACAAGTATTTAAAGTCATGGTGTCAATATTGTAATAGTAACAGTCCATTTTTTTCTATTGTGTAAGGCACTATGACACACATGGAAAAACTGAATGGCTAGGGTTGGAAAATACTTTAAAGATCACCTAGTTTCAGCCCCGCTGCCATAGGCAGGGAACCTCCCACGAGGACAGGTTGCTTAAAGACTATCCAGCTTGGCCTTGAACACATCCAGGAATAGAGCATCCACAACTTCTGTGGGCAACCTGCTCCAGTGCATCACCACCCTCAGAGTAAAGAATTTTTTCCTAATATCTAAACTAAACCCCTTTGTCCTATCACTACATGCCCTTTTGAAAAGCCCCTCTCAAGGTTTCTTGTAGTCCCCCTTTATGAACGGAAAGGTAGCTGTTAGATCTCCCTTGAGCTTTCTCTTCTGCTGGCTGAACAATCCCAACTCTTTTAGCCTGCCTTCACAGGAGAGGTGCTCTGATCATATTTCTGGCCCTCCTCTGGACTCACTTCAACAGTTCCTCATCCATCTTGGGTGCCCCAGAGCTGGACACAGTACTCCAAGTCAGGTCCCAGGAGAGTGGAGAGGAGGGGAGGAACCCCCTCACTCAACCTGCTGGCCATGCTTCTTTTGATGCAGCTCAAGACATGATGGCTTTCTGGGCTGCAAGCATACATTACCAGGTCATGTCAAGGTTCTCATGCAAAACCCTCAAGTCTTTCTCCAGAGGGCGACTCTCAATCCATTCTCCACCCAGCCTGTATTTGTGCTTGGGATCGCCCTGACCCAAGCACATGTCTTTACACTTGGCCTTGTTAAAATTGATGAGATTTACACAGGCCCACCTGTCAAGCCTGTCAAGGTCCCTCTGGATAGCATTCCTTCCTTCCAGTGTATCAAGTTCACCAAACAGCTTGGTGTTGTCAGCAAACTTGCTAAGGGTGCACTCATCACCCAGGGAACTGACAAAGATGTTAAAGAGCTCCAGACCCAATACTGGTCCCTGAGGAATGCCACTTGTCACGTCTCTGCCTCTCTAATTTAGGGACAAGGATATCATGCAGGGCAATGTCAAATGCTTCACACAAGTCCAGGTAGATTATATCAGTTGCTCTTCCCTTATCTACCAATGCTGTAACCCCATTGTAGACCACAATTTGATGAGGCATGATTTACCCTTAGTGAATCCTTCTTGACTGTCACCAGTCCTTATTTTTCATGTGCATTACCACGGTTTCCAGGAGGATCTGCTCCGTGATCTTTTTGGGTACAGAGGTGAGAGTAATTGGCCTATAGATTCCTAGGTCTTCCTTTTTTCCCCTTTTTAAAACTGGGGGTTGTTTTTCCCCTTTCCAGTCAGAGAAAAATTCACTGGACTGCCACGACTACTCAGATGTGATGGATAGTAGCTTAGCCACCACTGGGGTAGGTGGTGTGGACTCTCCAGTCGGAGCTGCAGTCTTTACTCTCAGATGAGTGCCTGCCATTCTGTCTTGAGGGCCATGTCAGACTAATGCCCTGGGCCTGTGCAGATGGTCACAGGTGCCTGGTTGCTGCATTATGCCTGCTTCATGTATCATGTATGCCAAGGTCTTCTATTTATAACATGTAACAAACAGTTTCAGGTAGTACAAATATGCAGATTGATGGCCTGTTATTGTTAAAAGAGCAAGGTATATGAGAATGTCTTCCCCTTTCATATATGCAGAAGAAAGAGCTGTAAATTGAAAAGTCAGAATTTATTTTTCACCATTGTTTATGATTTACCTGCATCAAAAACTGTGTCAGGTCCATGCCAAGTTAATGTTCACTGGGATATTTCAGAAGTCTCTGACCTAACACTGCTGCTCTAAAGTCAATGAAGCTTTCACTACCAACAGAAGCAGATCTAGGGCAATGGTGTGTGCTTTACAAGTTCCTGCATGAGAAGATGCCCAGGGAACCAGCCTGAAGGGTTTACAACCTACTGTTACAAATGATGAAACACCTGGGACTGAACAGTAGGATGAATTTGATGATGGTCATGAAAGAGAAGTAGAAAAAGGGAAGACATAATTTAGTACCTCAGCAAGTGTTTTCCTGCAATATAAATTATTATTGTTATTACTAATTCTTTTTAGAAATCAAAGATGTAGACCTACTAGTGAAACATAGCGTCTGTTTTAACACATCTCTTAAAAGGGTAGGGGCACCTTGTATTGGCATTTTAACTCAAGCAAAGGTTTAGAATGGTTAAAAACACACTTCCTTAAGAAACTGGCACACTCTGGAAAGATAAGACACAACTTTATAAAACAGAACACCTAGATCTGAATAGAAAATATAAAATAGATGTCTGGAAAAGAAACTCTGGTGAATACTGTCAGTGTTAATTGTATACAGCTAAAAATTGTATAGTGTTTAGATTGTGTTTTAAGGACTGCTATAAAATCAGAAAATATAATTCCTGTGGTTGAAACTCTTGTTAACAACTATATTGAAATGTCTAGGTCATTAATGAAGTGAATTATTAATGGACACTGGCAAAACAAAACCTAGCTTAGAACCTTGGCCTAAATTCAGACAACAGAATACCCTCAGGCTTCTCCATGAGCTATGTCATGATTAAAGAAAAAATGGTTCAGGAATTGATTGCTTTGGTTAAAATTATTGAATGGAGCAGGTTCATTACTAATGGATCACGAGAATATGCATTTACAGATGGATTTTTCTGCTGGATTCAGTCTCTCTCTTCCCTAGGGTAACAAATGCAGCAGCATGTATTTGTAAAACAGGAATCCATCTCTTGCATGAACAGATAACAGTTGGGCAAAGTGCACAGTGTTTGTGAACAGCTGCTGAAAATCATTAAGCATCCTTGAGTGCTTAATTATTAGAAAGTTCTAAATTTCTTACCATGTTTTCTTTCTTCAGTTAATCACAAGTTCCTCTGTTTTCTCACTTTATCAACTAATACAAACTATTTCCTAACCATTATTTCTTCTCCCATGCCATTACCCCCTTCTGCTTTTTTTCACTATTTTTCTTGTAATCACTTTCCTTTTCTATCATTAAGGCTTAGTTTATTACTGTTTCTAGTATTCATTTCCTAAAAAGGATTTGGCAATTAATCTTCATATGAATGACACTATATATACATAACCTTCATCAAAACTTACACTAGGGACAAGGTAAGGAATTACCTGAAGAACAGCAAACACCAAAATTTCATGAAGCTGAATAAAGAGATGTGTCTTAAAGGGTTGTTTTCTGAGTAGAGCTCTGGACTTGAATTCACATTGTGTAAGTTTCCAGAAATTATGTTTGTCTATTTAAATCACTGGCAGAAGAAAGTAAACATAATATTTACCTTAGAAATACACCAAAGTGTCCTAAGTAGCAAGTGGATTTCCATACCTTTGTATTCTGTCATACAGTGATAGAAACTTAAACACGTCATCTAAATGTAACCTACACTTGATCTTCAGTTTTTTGGTTTACAAAAATATTAAAATTATACAAAAATACACTGAAAACACTCTTTTTATCAGAATCAGTATTTCAATAATGAAGAATATGATTTTCATTGATCAAAACCACTAAATCATTTGTGTATTTTTCCAAATTAATACAATTTGGGCATTTTAAATAGCCGTTTACTTCAATAATTATATTCACTTATTTTGGGGGGCTTTCCTGCATCGGTTTTCAGTACATCAATCATCATTTATAAAGTTTACTGTTTTTATTGTAGTGTTAAATCACATCTCAGATTTAATTAATGCACAATGATCCAAATTTATAGAAAAATATTTGTGTTATTCTACATAAAAAGAGACATCAAAATGTAAAAATCTGGTTTGAAACATACCATTCCCTATTCTACCTTAGAACTTGCTTTCCACAAACCCTCACTCCATAATGTTACAGCACAGGCTTGTTAGACCATTTCAGCAGCCTACAGAGTTTTATCAGTGAGTTATGTTAGAAACTTCTATATTCTGAACAGCACATCCGAACAGGAGCATGATAGTAAAGAGGACAGAATTAGTAGAAGATGTTTACAATATTTTAGTAAAAAAACCCAAACAAATATTTTTAAAATGTGAAAAGCTGAGGCTTTCACGCATCCATAATTCAGGAAAGTTAACATAAATGTTGTAAAAGATTAGCCTGTTCAGAAGCAACCATAACTCAGACTCTTCAAGACAGAAGCCACAGTCTAATAACATTGGGTACTTCAGAAGTGTTGCAAGTATGCAAGTATGACAGAAGTCTTACATTTTAAAAAAATCCAATCAATAATTGTATGGAAATTTTAACTAATAAGGTCAACAACATGCATGCCTCTAATACAGAAATAAATCCTAGACCATACTTTTACTGTCCTTTCGAATTGATGAGTTTTGGAATCTACAAAAAGAACCCCCAAAATTTGAAGTCAACATTTGAATATATTTCTCTGTAATTTTAAAACTGTCTTGAGAAATAACAGAATTTTCTATGATTGCAAAAAATGCTACCTGTAAATGGGGTAACAAAATAGGTCTTTGATACAAGAATTCAAACAAAAAAATCTCCAAAATATCAGGTATTAACAACTAATAGGAAGAAAAGTGCCAAGATTTGGCAATTGCAGCATCTGAATTAAAACAGCACTAAGTTTAGATGGATATAACCTTGCTCATTTTTTTCAAGACTTTTCAGCATGTAAGTTTTCATCCTATGGCCTTTTATAATGAGGCATTCCAGATTCATATACAGAGGGATAGAGAGAGCAGAAAGGGAAAGTAAAATTAACTGTAATTGCCCTTATTCATAAAAAGGAATAGAAGAACTCCTTTTTTCTAAAAACAATTTTATTTCTTCATTAAATATACATGTGAAGATCTTTCTAGTTTTGAACACAATCTGAAAAGAATTATTGTAGTCCTTAAAAATTGCAGAGGATCAGTTTATTAGATTGGTGAAGAGTTTAGAAGTACATGAAATAATATGTGCCCTGAAGAAATTTTATTATATTAAGTGTCTTTGATAGATATAAAAGACCTGATTTGTATTTCAATGAGTAAGATTTGTCTTTTAATCGATGAATACAACTGCTGTACACATTCCCTGAGGCTGTAATTGCCACAGAGAAGCACTTTCCAGCTTTAAAAGAACTTTAGCAAGGGTCTATCATGTTGACATTATGAACACTTGTATTCGATTTTATCAGTAAGTTTGTCATATAACACAGTCATGATACAATTTCCAGTTTCTTAGATTAAAACTGCACATGCTTTAATTCATAGGAATAACAAAAGACTCATTAATCTACAATTATGGACAAATCTATTCTTAGTGTTTGACAGGCACATCCGTCCGCAAACATTTGCACCTCTGCTGAGCCCTCTTCACAGAGGCGATTTTCTCAAATCAAGTATTCCTGTCAGTCACAGTATTCTGAACAATTGTTGTATGGCTATTTTCCAAAAAGTTTAGCTACCGTGTTTGAATACAGTCAGGATAAATTTTGCAAAGCAAGCAAAATCAGTAAAATATTAATTTACTAGTTTTACTGAAGGACAATCCTTTATCCTATATATGACTTCATGCCGCTTTCTCCAACTGAAAAGTTTATTTCCTGTTCCAGAGGAAACAAGTTACTGTCCACTTTGCAAAACCATTAGCTTTGTGGTTCATGTGTTAGCAACTGCCAGTATTGGCTAGACCATTGGAACACAGTAAAAAATAGTCAGTTGGCTTTTAAGAAAAATTTGATATTATAGCAGATAATAATCCCCTTCCTTTCTTCCACCACAGAAGCAAATCAGCTGAGTATCTTTTGTTACTCCGAGTCTCTACCTAAGTAAATTGCCCTTGACTGAGTATCACAGTTAGTAAAAGATGGTCATCTTGTGACCTCTATTCCAGCAAAGCAATTTATCAAAGTATTGTTTTATGTTGATATGCTTTTCTTTTCAACCTTTACATACATAGTCTATTAAGATCCTACTCAGAAGATTAAGCTTCATGTTTTGACATGGAATTTTCATTAACTTCTTTCCTTAGATATAGACCTAGTTATGCTTACATTTAACTTTGATATCATTGAGATCATTTAAACGACTTGCGATAGGCACAGTGAAAGAGCTTTGCTGAAATATAGTCTAGAATAATATATTTTATTATGGTTTTAATTGTTTTTCACTTTATTGTCTTAATGTTACTACCAAAAGCTTAGTGATATGAACAGCAGGACCATAGATTCCCTTCAAGTATAAGAAAAATGTTTATTTAGTGTATCTAAAATGGTTTTCAGGACTTGAACTCTATAATCTTCTTTACTTTAGTATAGGCTACCTACTGTGTCATGCACTATATAAATCATGCCCAATTGAAAAAGCAAATGCAGTTGATTTTTATAACCTGTTTAAAAAGCTGATTGCACTGCATTGATAGCATAATCCCCTAGGGAAGTGAATCATGCTAGAGAGTCTGTATCTTGTTAGGATTTGCTATACAGTTTTCTTTCTTTTATGCCTTCAAAACTAATAATATTTTAAATGCAATAGAAAAACTTCAGAAATACTGTGATTTCACAGAAGGATTAATTTTAGCAAGAACTTCCACTGGCTATATACTTGTAAATTTTTCAGCCTATTTTCAATCCCAAACTCAGGGTGGGGAAAAATGAATAACACAAATATTCAAAAGAAGGCAGAACTGAAGGATGGAAGAGTGCACTTAAGAAATAGGATGGAGAAGTAAGGTGTAAGAAATTAGGACAGCATGATAGGCACAGAGGTAATTAGGAGTCTCCAATACACAGATAGGCTGAAGGTGATAGAAAGGGAAAAAGATAACATAATATTCCAGGTGAAGAATGTTATTATATATACAAGAAAGGTGGATCAAAAGGATGAAAAAGGATGAAACTGCACAAACATCTGCTGACTCAGTGTCATGGTTTGAATGTGTCAGCACTCCAAAGGCAAAAAGCAGACTTGAACAAGATAACAAGTAAAACAGATCTAAGAAATTATGTTGGTTTATTTTATATTATTCCTCTTTATTTTATGGACTGAGGAAGATTGGATTAGGTGAATTAGAAGAAAGTGTACTTCTTTTTTTCTCTGATGTACACTTTTTGCTTAACGATGCTCAGACTTTACTTCTTTTCTTCTTCTTCTTCAAGGGATTATATTTTATATGCTACTTAATTCATAAACCTGCATATTTTTGATCAATGATGAGACATAACTAATACATTCTAGAAATCTTCATTTTCTGATAGCACTGCTAACCAGTGCACTAGAAGAGTTTAGTTTTGTTCAGTACTCTGTGCAAGTTTCCCGAGTCACTTTGATAGATGTAGCTGCAAGGTGTAAGTGGGTCCAAAATTATTTAGACCCAATTACCTGTGCATTGGGAGCCACTTATTTTAAATTAGGCGATTCTGTTTCATCACATGCCCAATATAGTGCAAGAATATTACACTAGCAAGATCAAAGACTGTTATGAGGCTAGGTATGAAGTAACCCAAATGATAAGCAAAGCATGAAGTTTCCATGTTCTGTCCTTCATACTTGACTGAAATAAAATTGAGCCTCTCATTTTGTAGTAGAAATGGATTCTCAATTAGTGAAGAAAGGAAAACACGAGGGGGATTAAAATCTTTTGAAAGCATTAAACAAAATGAAATAGCCAAGTACATAAAGCAGAATCAATAGATTTTTATGAGTTTCAAGAATTTATTAACTATATAAATACCAGTATCTGAAGTATAAGGACTGCTTGGATGGCATTACTTTAACAGACACCCTACAAGCAACTTTTGACTTCTGAGTCTGCTCCAGAAATTTAACGTAAATTGTAATGTGCCTGTGAATTAGACATAGAAACTGATATGGGAAAGAGACAAATATGAAGTGTTTTGTCCTAGATCATGCAGCCGATGATTGCAGCCAAAGCAAAGGCTTATTGCTCTGACAAAACAGAAGCAGAATAAAAAAACATTATCATGTGTTTGACTTAAACACTCAGATAATATGATCCCTTTGTAACATTACAATAACATTGTAACCAGTAACTACTTTTCCCCGTTCCTAATGCTGTGTTTTTACACAGCTGTATGGGAAAAGAAGACAAAGAATAAAAAAAATACAAATCACAAAGAACCTGTAGGAAAGCTCTTTGACAGTCATGAGTATCTTATAACACAGATTCCGCAGAACTAACTTCTGGAACGATATCATTGATGGGAGCTAGCTAACATTTTTAATCACAGATACTCACATTTCAGAGTTTTCTGCTCTCTGTTTGGGTTTTCCAAAATCTTCCGACAAAATTTCACAGCAATTAATGCAGAGACGCCTTAGATTTTGGTTAATCCAAAACCTTAGATTTTGGTTAATCCATGAATTTCCGGAAAAAATGAAATATGGTATGTCTGTCCAAAAGATATGAATTTTATGTGTGTTAGATAAAATTCTAATCATAAAATTATAATTTCAAGCATTTTTAATAATTATTTAGACAAAGCATAGTGTAGTGAATCAGGAACTTTGCAGGATATGACAAGTTACATAATTATGTTACATAAGTTACTAGATTATGATTTAGGAGACTGGAACTGCAATCTTAATATATCACAGAATACTAATTTCAAATGGTACATATGAAATTTAATGTGTAAAATTTATACCCTTGGGTAGAAATATTCATCAAAAAAATATAAAATGTTAATAAAAATTAATAACATTATCTAACAGGAGGAAGGGGTTCATGATGTTAAAAAACCCAATACTGAAATTCTTAATGGGGTGTTCAGTGATGAAATCAATTTTACGTTACAATACAGATCTCAGAAATTGCTATTTAAGCTTGGTTCCCTTAACGTGTGTTATATAAGTGCAAAAATAATGATACTACTGATAAAAGATGATGGAGATGACCTAGATACTGAGGAATTAATTTTTTGTCCTGTGTCAAAGGATTAACTTTAAAACATTTCAACACAAAATCAGCAAGCTAAAGCTCTGTTATAGCAGGAGGTATTCTACAACAGTAACTGGAACACTGACAACAATCTTCATCACATAGGTGGAATTTTCTGTCTTAAATTATACATTATTTTACTCACTAAACAGAAATGTAGTATCTAAATACTATTTCAAAATTACTATCCATTGCTAATATTTAATATTTTGGTAATAGAGTTTAATAGAAGGATTGCAAGTTTTGGAAATTATGGTATAGCCAAACTGTTTACTATTCATTACACTGCCAAAGGTCCAGGACCATAAATTATTTTTTTCGGGATTATGTGCAGTGTATCTAGTGGTTTATACAAGAAATGCTATGCATCTTTTAGATATATATACACACAAATATACCAAAACCACTAAAATACTTGTTTTCATTCATTTCATACACATAAAAAAAAGATGTTTCATTTCAGAGAGAAACATTCAAAATACAGAGCCACCATTCTCTATGAGTTATGTCAAACAAATTTCTTTCTGCTCAAGGAGCCTCTAGGGCAAATGGAATGTCAGGAAGCCTCAAGAATGGAATAGAATGCAGAATAAGAAACATAAGTAAAATGCGTGGATTCATAATCACATTACACGCAATTCTGGTCACCAAAAGAAGGACATGATTCAACAAAAGAAGCTAGAAATGATAAAAAATTGAGACTGGAAGAGAATGTTGATAAAAATTGAGGAGCATTCAGCTGAATAATGAAAGGAAAGTGCTGAACGAGGACACATGTATAAATATGGAATTTGACATAATTTTATTTCTTAGAAAATTAGAAGGGTGGTCCTTAAATGAAATTTTCAGTAGCAGTCTAAAAGAAATAATATATATTTTTTCTTACTAAACTGCAGAATTAATTGTCATTGGATGTCACAGACCTAAAGTATTAACAGGCTTCACATGAATTAGACACTTATCAAAAAAAAGTCCATCAAGGGCTAGTCAAACAGAAAGCAATAATCTCTGTTGAAGAAGTTATCAAGACAAAGATTATAAGAACCTGGAAAGGTATAGTATGGGGAATATATTTGCCTTGTACCTCTACCTTTGTCCTTCAGTGACAATATTCTCCTGAGGGTAAAACTTGTCTCACAGTTTTAGAAGATGAATTAGCTCCTTTTCCATTTCATCTGATCTATATGAACTGGTCCTGTTCTAGAAAGGTTCTAAAATAAGATTATATTATTTTATAGAGATATGACTTTTTTCAGTATGTGACATAGGCCAGTTTTTGGTTTATGAATTAATACTAAATAAACTTCATACAAACATAACTAAAACACTGGAAACAGAAATGAGATAAGAAAATGGACAGCAACAGCAGCAATCCTAATCACAACAGTGTATAGAAGGGGGCAAAATGCTCACAGAGTTTGACCAGTGCCGCACGGCTTTCAGAGACAAAACACCCAGTGCCTTCTGCACTCCCTTCCTTTTGGGAGTGACAATCCATTCTTTCCACCCCCTGGAAACGATGTGAGTGGTGTAGAATATCAGCCTAGGTGCACCCACCTGCTCCAAGCTCCACCCATCACAGCTACCACAAGAAAATGAACTCTGTCCTGCCCAGAACTAGGACACTGACCCATTTCAAAATACATGTTCTGGTTATCTTTCAATGACCTACAGTGAAATGCTGTATCATCTGTTATGCCAAATCAGCAATGGACTGCCAAAGTATTTGCAGTCACAAATTTGTTTCAGACATTCATTAAGTTATTTAACTTCCATGTTCCTTTGTCTTCCAGACATCCAGAGACTTTCACAAGAGATTTCTTATGCTTAGGTGCCCATGGAATTTCAGTGGTATTACAGGCATGTTAGTCTTTGCTGTCACAAGTTGGAAGTTTGCAAATTGAGGTAAAACCTCAAAAAGAGATATTCATTATTCTGCAATGTTGATAGAGGGCAGAATTCATCTCTTTTCAACACATTGCTTTTTATCTACTTTCCGTACTTATTTAATTCTATTAGGCTGAACTGTTCTTCGTTTTTTGTATTTCTCCTCCCTATTTCAACATAAGCTATGTCTATCAAAACTTCTGATTCCTAATACTCACAAAAATGACATAAACTATTCAGATGAGTTATGTGGTGAATAATTCTAAGTTAATTTGGCTACTCATCATGAAGTAGTTTTCATTCATAAAATTTAGCTGGTGCTAAGCTGCTTGTCCTATTATTTTAATGTTCTTCTTTTAAAAGTTATTTTTCCCATATTTATGTGTTAATATTCCTTTATCTTTGAATGTTTTTTGAGGGTATGTGGAACATTCTAACCTACTATGTTACCTGGTAAAGGACTATTTTGGATAAAAGAAATAACAAAAAGCAAGGAAACAGGGAAATTAAACACTGAGACACAGAAAATAATGAGCAGGAGATGATAGAGACAATAACAGAAACTAGAACTCTTCAGCCACTGACTGATAGGCCATTAAACAAACCACTACCCTGACACAGCCTTGGAAGGGTCAGTGTGACTTAGTATTTGATGAGAACTGGAACATGATTATCAAAATATTCTGAGATAGTTAAAGAGTCTTGAGGGACTCTAAGAAACTTCTTACGGGATATCAGAAGGGGCATTGTGACAGCCCATCATAAAATTTATTATGGGATGTATGCTGAAAGGACCAAAGATGAGGAAGGGCTTGAATTGGTGTGGACTGAGCAGGGAAAAAGGATGTGGAAATACAGAGAAGAAGACATAATGGAATTCTCTGCATGTAAGCAGATGTAAGTCAGTAGCAAGCGTTATGCCTGATACATGAAGTATTATCAAATCATTTTCTTAACTATTTTTCCTTTGTAATCTCTGTGCTATGTCATCGGGGTTTTAGGAGTTCTTTTGTTTTCTTTTTTTCCTCTTACAGAATTTTCCCTATATGTGTTTTCAAGAGATACTAAAGACTGGGTACTTAAAAGAGACAAAAGACCTGGCCACAGGAGGAGCGGTCCAGCTGGCTACCCTCTTTTATCTGGGGTTTTCTCACGTAGGGCAGAGATGCTGCAAGATCTAGACACGGAAAAAAGGGGTTGGGTGCAGCCCCTAGCTCTCTGGTTCTCCCGGTTCAGAGGAGAGAGAAGCTGCAGTCGCTGTAGGGAGAATTCATTGCTGCTGCAGCGTTCTGCCTTCTGCTGCCTTCCTTCTACTGTGAGTGGAGCTCTGCTTGCTTGAGCAGCCATTGCACTGGGACCCTATTTAACACCCTACCTCACTGAGGGGGGAACTTCTCCACCATCAGCTGGGGTGCCTCAGGGGACCCCGGGATCCCAAGCCCGCCTTTCCCTGCCCCGTTGTGAGCCAGGCCGCGGCCGCCCTGCCC
>VZRQ01009967.1:1109861-1155512 GCA_013397975.1 Machaerirhynchus nigripectus
CGCTCCGGAGCGCCCCCTGCAGGCGCGGGGGAACCACCGCCCCTACCCCGCGCACCGGGAGCCGCCAGCGCCCCTGCCGGCCGTGAGCAGCACTGCACCCACGGGAAAGGGCCCGGGGCCGAGAGGTGTCACGGGGCTCTGGTCCTGTTTCTTGTTACTGCCATAGTTACTGCTGTTTGTTTGCCTTATTGTATATATATATATATATACACATACATATATATATATATACGAGTAAAGCACTGTTATGCCTATTCCTCATATCTTTGCCTGAAAGCCCCTTAATTTCAAAATTATAATAACTCAGAGAGAAGGGGTTTATATTTTCCATTCCAAGGGAGGCTTCTGCCTTCCTTAGCAGACACCTGTCTTTCAAACCAAGCCATATGTATGAGGACTGCAAGGTCTAGCTGCAAGCAACTGCAGAAGAGGTAATGGATCACATGGGCTGTAATTATTGGAGCCAACAGCTGGGAAGGCCAGGGTGTGTGTGGTATATGTGCATGAGTGAAAGGTTTGAATGCCAGCAACTGGAAAGACTTGGACATTTTTATACTTTCCCCAGTGAACTGAGTCCTGTATGTATGTGTATATTTGGTTTATGTGGAAAGCTACTGGTAGGAGGGGTGGTCTGCAGGGGTGGTTGCTGTGGAATGACATTAGGAGCTGTCCCCACTGCACTGCCAGTTCCAGTCCCCTTTGAACCTGCTAGCCAAAGCTGAGCTTATCAGCAGCGTCTGTAGAACCTCTGTGATTACAGAACTAAGAAAGAATAAGAACCTTATGGCAAAGAAAGAAATGGGAACTACAGCACTTAATAGAATTTGATTTTGCTAAACACTCATACAAAAACAGTTTTGTCTTCTTCTGATCTTCTGTAATAGGGACATCCTAATTTTGATACATGGAAAAGTTAAATCCAACTTATTCTATGTCATTTACTGCAGTGGGAACAGAATTTCTGCCTACAGATCTTTATTATGGAAGGACTAAGCTTGCTCTAAGGGGTTTGTTTCCTGCCAATTTGTTTCACACATTTCTTTGCCTGTGTAATTAATTTCTGCGTTTGCATCTGCTGGAAAACCTGTTCTAGTGTGCCTGTCTGTGGCGAGGGGGGTTAGAACTGTATGATCTTTAACGTCACTTTCAAATCCAAACCGTCCTATGCTCTGATTCTATGAATGTTTGCTCAAGAGAACTACAAAAATTAAAAATCCACATTCTGTTGGTTGCAGATTCTTCAACTCAGTTTAACTGGGAAGAGCTTTAGGTCTACAGGCAGGAATGTACTGCATCCAAAATTGTGGTCTATAAGCTATTATGGAAAAAATAAGGTATCCTTCTCCAAGTACTGCTGTGAAATTTTGTTCAGTTGCTCTAAAATTCACTGTCATATGGATAGGAAGTTAAAGTAAAATTACCTTTTTGCCTTGCTATTTCAACATAATCAAGTACGTGAAAATGACAAAAACCATCACACAGCTGCCCTACAGTACATGAAATTTTTGAAGATATTTTTAGCATTTTGTATTCATGCAAATTGATGATACATTTAAAATCAGAGGTAAAAAACCGTTGCAATTATGGAAGTCAGCAGAGAATGGAAAAACAGACTTGAAATATTTGAAAGTGTATGGTAAAAGGTAAATTAAGTCTAACATCTTACTGAACAGATAAAAAATATTTTGTGAACAAAAAAACCAATTTCGAGAAAAATATATTTCTCGTTTTAGTTTCTTAGCAAAATATTACTACTTTGTAACAGAAAAAAGTGTAAAAAATTTTTGTCTTAAAATTTCGTATTAAAAATTTGAGTCTTGAAAGTCACAAGTTATGCAAATATTGCTAAAGTATACCATTCTCTTTAAGCTTTGTATTTTATTTTTATCAAAAGTTTACATGCCAGCAAGAAAAATTACAATTTTTTCATGCAGAAAATATCAAGTAAATAAAACCAGCAGTAATTTGTTTTAGCAATGGAGATTCCGAATTAATAGAGTACACATTTTCCATTAAAAAACACAGATTCTCTCACCTGTCACAGAAAGTAAGTGGTTCCATACCTTAATCAAAAGGGAATAGATACTGAAGGGCTAACCTTATTTTACACTTGTGTATGCTCTGCTTTGCATCTTCAATCCTTTTGCTAGTGGTACTGATTTTTATGGAAGACTGGGGAGAGAGAGAGAGAGAGGCATATTTGTCAGAAAAATCAATGACAGTTTTCTTATACAACAAATTGCTGTTGAGGAATGCCACTAAATATGTTTTACCGCTTGCTCCTGAAGTGGAATCTCTGAATAAAAGGACATTTCTACATCTTATTCTCTACTTTAACGTACTGACTTATAGAAGGAAGCATATATGACTGAGCAAAAGTTACAAAGCAACATTCTTGGTGCATTTACTGCAATGAAGTTGCTTCTTACAATATAATTAACAGTGACAGGACAAAGAGAAACAGCCAGTTCTCTCTTGAGGTCTCTAAAAAAATAACAGTCTTGTTTCCTGAAAGAATAAAGTGATTATTGAAAAGTACAGTTAGATTTTTGTAGAGTTACCAGAGGAATAAGCCAAGATATGTTCTGAATATATTTGAATCCTGCTAAATTCTACCATTTTTCGTTTACTGACACTACTCTCTTCTGCCCCTTCCTTGCCACTCTCTCCTCTGCTTGCAGAAGTGCATGCTTATAAGAAGGTTCCAGACCACACCAAGCTTCCTTTTCTGTTACTGGAACCTGTCTGGATTTCCCAGCACTGTTGTAAGCAAGGACATGAATATATTACAAAAGGTCAACGGGCACCAGAAGAAGTTCTGTGATGAAACTTTTTCTTCCTGATGGTGATCAAACACTAGAACAGGCTACTCAAAATGATTGTGTGAGGTTTTGAGATCTCAGTTTCTGGAGGTGCTCAGAAGTCAGCTAGACAAGGCCCTGAGCACCTGCTTCAGATGAACCCAGTCTGAGGAAGAGGTTAGATTAGATGACCCCAGATCCCTTAAAACAAATTAGCCTATCATCCTATAAATTAAAAAATCCTATAAAACATATTAAAAAAATGTTTTTAATTTATAGGGTGATATTTTGGGCTACCTGTTTGCCTTATTTCAAGCTTTTGTCTAGATCTTGTCTTTGTAAAAACATTCAGTAAAAACTGAGTTTATCACAGCTGCAAATAACATTTTGTGCTTCTCAAATTAACAGATCTTCCTAATTTTAAATTACTACTATTTTTCTCAGTGTATATACAACACAGTGTCATATACATGTTAATTTCTTAGTCTGATACATCTCTAGATGATATCCTTCAAGAAAAAAAATCTATCCTCCCTGAGCTTATCTTGTAGGACAACATTCTTCTTTCACTTTCAAAAGTGTTTTGAAAACCCGACTCAGTTCTTATGAGACTCTTAGCAGGCTTGGCAAGCACAGGAATAATTCAGGAACAAAGTAGAGGCAATTTGTTTAAGACAATTAGAAAAAGAGAAGTAAAGAAGGGATAAAATTAGGCCCTCAGAATAATATTGTTGTCATGGTCTTTTTTCCCCATTTTTTCAACTATTTTAATAAAATTGCATGTTTGAATTTCGTAGAATCCTTTCTTTTTGGCTTTTTCACAATTTTTAACTTCAGATTAACCTTGGCTTTTTTAACCCCATCCCTACAGGACAGGACACGATCTCTAGACTTCTCCTGAGTCACCTGCCCCTGCTTCCAACTCTTGTATCTTCCTTGGACATCTGAGTTCAGTCAGGAGCTTCTTGCTCATTAAACAAGGTCTCCTGCTGCCTCTGAATTCAAGAAATTGTCTTCAAATGCCTGCCAAATTTTATTCATAACACAAACTTCAGGAAAATACGAAGTAAACGCTCTCAGAAAAAGATAAAACGAACAAAAACTCCTACACTGACAAGTGACTGGAAAGTGCTACAAAGCACTGTCAGATTCAGTTAGCTGTCCACACAGGCAGTAATTGTATCTTAGAAAACAACTTGCCATTAATTTTCAGGAGACCGGAAAAAAACCCAGAGCTATTATAAAACAAACAAACAGGCAAAAACAACCACTAGTATAAGCTTACTAAGTAATTCTTTTGATTGCTTTTGCTCCACTGATGTTAAGCCCTGTTTCTTTAATATTTCTTGATCTTTTGTGATGTGGAAGCATGAACTTTTATATAAAAAACTTGTCATCATTGTTCTAAATTTTTTCATCAATGTTATATTCTTTTCCCAGTTGATGATTCCAGACTTGCTTATTTTCAGCATTTTTATTATCTACTATGAATTGCCAGTACAAACCTACTGCTAAATCTGAAATATGTTCTGCTTCTCTTTGGCACAAAAGCAGAAGAGCACTTAATGAAATTTATGCTAACAAGGCTTAGATTCAGGTGCAAAATATTTAATACAAATGTATCTGAGGTGAATTCCATTATTAAAGTAAACATGTTTCTTCACTCTAATTATTCTTTTTTTTTACAATCTAAGAGTTAGGGACAAAGTCAGACTACATGAGGTCAATATTATTGTAGTAAACAGACAATAGTAATTTAGACTATTAGTCACTTAACTATAATAGAACTGCTTGTCCTTGTTTGGTTACACATCCCACTGGATAAAACATTGATTTACTATTCTCTTATGAGACACTTGAATTTGGCATACAGGTAGCTAATGCATAAAATTCTTTTAAATTCCCAATCATAACACTGAAAAAGCTAACATTGCTGCATACTAAGCTGTTGAAATTTGGGGTAAAATGATGTAACTTTCATAAATATGTAACACTCAGAAATAAAAATCGAAATGACTGGAAACTGGAACCAAATTCACCATACTTCATTTACTACTGCAGGTAGGAAACATATAAAGAAAAGTGCTTAGGTTTACCTCTCCTCTTGCATAAAACAATGGTTTAATTTGCCTATTGCACTAGTGAAAAATCTCTTACTTCCATGAATTACACACTGATAGAATTCTCCCTGAGAGCACTCTTTTTTAGCTGAACTGTTTCACCTCTTCCAGCCTTCCCCTTTATGAAAGATGCTCCAGATCCTAAATCATATTTTTGGTCCTGTCCTGGACTTGCTCCACTATATACATATCTTTCTTGTATTAGGGAGCCCAGAACTAAACACTGCAGTCCAGCTGTGCAGAGTAATGCAGAGGGAAAGATACAGAAGCACACTTGCATTCAGTAACCTTCCAGGGATTAAGTATGACAAAGATGAGAAATTTCTGTATTTTTACTTCTCAATATGCCTTTAATGAGTTGCCCTCTTTAAAAGTTCTCATTCCCAGTGACTTATACTTACACCCCTAACTTCACTGCCTCTGTGTATAACATCTTTTTGGAAGTCTGCTCTACCAATAAAATCAATTCAGATTCAGTTTAAAAATAACTCTGCATTGAGAGTGGGAAGAGGTATTATTTGCATATTATGGAATATTACCGTGTGGCTTTGCTAGTAGTTGTGTGGACAGTGGCCAAAAGGAGGTAAATCTCCGTGCCAGGCTAGGAATGTTTTCAGAGACTGACAACAGCTTCATCATGGAGGAAAACTGTGTTCTGGCATACTGCTCTAAGAAATTACTCTTCTGCAGGAGGACTCTGCCTAGATATGTGACATATATGCACATCCTGGTTCTAACATCACAGATAATATTTTCTATCAGCTACTCACCTACACAGACCATACTACTTGCATTTATTTCTATTTTCAAATCTAGTAACCATTTCCTTAACCGTACCTATGACTAAGTAAAAATTAGTCTTCAGTTTCCCTGTTGTTATGACTGGTGCTACGGACCTTTCAAGATAAGTTATGTTTAACAGAAATGTTAAATGACCCTACTGGTTTAGTCTCCAAGGAGTGCTCAAAGTCAGCAGACTCAAAAGTCAGTGAGTCTAAACTGGCAGCCATCAGGACTGGTTTGGCCAGAGAAGTTTCTCTTGGCATACGTGAGCAAGCAAGAGATTTATTGGAAGACAAGAGGCTGAGCTCATCACTTGGGCTAACTGGAAAGGTGTATTGTAGGAGAAGGTAGAATAATCCTGAAAACATTCAAGAGGAACAGGCTTCCTATAGAAAAACCTCTCACAGGAAAGCAGAGAGGCCCAAGGTAGTGTTTTCTAAGATCAGTGAAGACAAGTTAGGATTCAGTTATGGCTATCTAGATTGCAGTATTTTCTCTTGCTTTTTAGTCACTGAAACAGGAGATTGCTTGCTTGCTTATGTGGGGCAGAAAATACAAAAAATATATTTTTCATCAGGTCTTGAATCCAATTTTGAAAATAAAATGCATCAGGATTTAAATTAAATTTAAAAAAAAAAAGAAAACCCAACCCCCTCTTACTTACACAAATATATGAGGAAATAACCTCAAGATATATACCTTTTTAAAGTAGTTCTTTCACATATAATGGGATTTTATGTCAGTTAGAGACTCTAAGGCAAAGAAAAATTCTACACTGTAGAAACTGAAAGTAGGAATGATGGAATTTATTAAAAGCAGATCTGTCAAACAATTTTTTCATGCCTTATCTTTTATTTTCATTTTCCAAATAGTTTATGATATTGAATCATCATAGAATGGTTTGGATTGGAAGTGCATAAAGACCCTCTAGTTCAAAGCTTCCTGTCATAGGCGGGGACATCTTCCACTGGACCGGGTTTCCCAGAGCCCCATTCAACCCAACTTTGAACACTTGATGGGGCAACCACAGCATCTCTGAGCAATCTATTCTAGTGTCTCACCACCCTCACACTAAAGATTTTCTTCCTAATATCACAGCTAAATTTACTCTCTTTCTGTTTAGAAGCATTAGCCCTTGTCCTATCACTACATGCACCTGTAAAAAGTATATCTAAAAGTACATAGAAATTTATAAACAATTATTCACTCTTACTTGTGAATAACACAATCAGGTTGTGAGAAAAACTTTGTGGATCTTGTATTTTTCCAGTAAACTAACACACTGTGGAAATTAAAAGGCTAGAATAAAGCTCAAAATGCTCAAATGAAAATTGAAAGTGTCTGTGAATTTTTTTCCCTCACCTTTGCAGTGAATTTCAAAACCGGACATAGTCAACCTAGTAACCCAGCTCGTAGGCAGCTGTATTCCTCTTTAACTTCCTTATTTTTGATTGAATTCACACATTGTCACATTCAGTTTCTTTTCCATTAACTAAAATATTTATCAACATTTTGATAGCCTTTAACTGCCTCAGTGAAGGACAGGTTACAGTGTTATTGTCAATGTATCAATATTTATGTTTAAGTGTCAGATTAGGTACCTAACTATGCCTGAAAGATTATTTTAGATTTTCTCAGTTTGTTATATTAAAAAAATAACAGTGCCTTTTCTGTGCATTCCTTCTGAAATAGAATTACATGCCAAACGACATCAATGGAAATCTAAAATAAATTTTAAAAATATTTATGAAATCATCAGATTGCTGGCGTTTAGTAAAAAAACACTGTTCAGTCTTTTGATTTCTGTAAATGTGTTTAAATAAACAGAGCAGAGTGATGAGAGTTCCTTATTAAGTTGGTGAATTACACTTGCTACCACTCTTATTTATAAGAATATTTCTTATGATCAGGAAACAAGGAAAAGATAAAGCAAATCCTTATCTGTTCCAAAATCTAGTTGAATTATCACCTCAAAATGTTCGTGAATTTTTATGTTTTCTGTATTCTCAAGAGAGATAACAGAAGGACAACAAAACAAGATAACAAATATATTCACCCCTACAAAAAACCCCAAACCAACAAAAAAAATCAAAGAACACAATAAAAACAAGCAATCTTAGTCTAAGAAAATATTTTTTTTATAATCACCACAGCTTCATGAAGGCCAAACTTAACTCTCTGGTAAGTCGAACCTGCAGAGTAGATGGTAAGATCTTTGTCAATTGGCACCTTGGAACACTAAGAATGTAGTGCATTTTCCTAAAGATATCTCATGGATTATTTTATTGTATCAAGCCAGTACATTGTGACTAGGACATCATCCCTAGCTAGGACTACAATCGAACTGATGGCTACGTAACATAAATATTTGATCATTCTGAACTGGGATTCACAGACACATTCCCATGTGGGGAAAACTGGCATGGACCTAATTAATTTTTGCAGTATATATGTTCTAAACATGTAATAAAATTTCAGATAAACTCTCCCTAAGTGTTTTCCTTATGTCCCAATCCACAGTTTCTATCAGAAACTACCAGTAGCTAAGAAACTTCTAGTAGCTAGAAGTATTAGCCCAAAATGTTTTATACGTGTTTAACTGAGGAAAATGGCATACTTTCCTATATAAATTTAAATATTCATTTCCCTATGACATGTTTCATTGTGGGGAAAATAACAGCTCATTGAATCTTTTTATCCTGCTTACCACTCACACTTCTGTACTGTAAGATTAGTACCAGTCATTTCTATTTAATAATTCCATTTAATAATTCCAACAGTTTAAAACGATTTCTTATCTTTGCTGTGAAGTCATTCCTGACTTGTGACTACACATTCCTTTTTCTTTAAGTAGCACTATATACTATATTTTCCAGAGGATGTTTGGCTTCCTAAATAAATGTTTGACTTGAACACGAGACAAATTAATTTTGATTAGTATTTTTTATTTTTTCTTGTTGTTCATTACTTGTGACTCTACTTTCTAACCAAATTTTCTTTCTCACTCTGCCAAGCTTGAGTATTCATAGCCAAGAAAGAAAGAAAAAAAAAAATCTATGCAATTTACAGATACCAAACAAAATTAATCCCTTTCTTAGAAAAAAATTCCTTTAATGTAAATAGAAGCACAAACATTATAAGAACTACAGGTTTAGTCATTAACATAGTCGTATACTCAACTAATTTTAGTACATCTATCATGATATTTTTTGGTTCATGGGCGAGGTTGGTAACTATTCTAATAATATACATCTGGGGTTAAAAAATTTCACTGAAGTAATTCATGATCTGAATTCTCTGTACAGAGCACTACCAAATACTCTGGAAGAGTTTTTAATAACTCACATTAATTTAGTCTGATTTCTATCAGATTGCTTGTCTTTATCCAATGGACACTTTTATCTAAGATCAATGACATGATGTGATCCACACCTCATGATTTGCAATGAATTTGATAATATTACAAACACATTTTGTTTTGAGAAGAAAAAAGTTTATTTTGATTTAATCTATCATAAAGCAAATGTAAAGACCTCAACCTGTTTAGCCTGGGCTATGAAGTCTGAGTGAGAACAAAGACATCCTTTTAATCTGAGCTGAGTGCAGGAGTTATAGAAAAGGTCTGAGTCAAGATGTGGTAAACCTTTTCAGAATACCACAGTCTAAAAACTTGTGTTCTGTATGCTAACTGGTTTCTCAATCTTTGATTAATTTTGCCATCCTTTATGAAACCAACTCTTAGATTTTCAATTCAGGATGTCTAGGTTGCATCACATTCAGACGTTTCATCTACTGTTACAAGCTAGCAACAAAGCAGTCTACAGTGTAAATGCACACCTTCAGGATTAATTGATGATCCAAGTACTGGGACAGGATAGAGCTATATATTCCTTTCTGCTTCTTGTTTGTCTATCCCTTGTCTTGCCCACTTTAACAAAAATTGCCTCTTGCATCCACAGTATATATAATACATTGAAATAACAAATCTTGTCTACCATTACAGTCGTATAATAAATGTCTCTACTTATATATTTCTCATATGCAAAAGTATGTGGCCTTTGTGAACAAAGCAGTCTTTGATCAGGAAAGACATCCTGGCTATATCCTACAGTGTGGGTTACAGTGGCTGGAAATAAAGCTGAATGGGCAAAATATACTGGATGAGCAAAATAAATTCAAAATCAGTACATGTCAAATAATTTTGTATAATCAATATTTCACAGTGCTCTACTATTTATTTATCTGTATGCTAGATACAAATTTAAGTAACAGGATGCATTCTTAAAATCTTTCAATTAGAACCTTAATGTCAATGTCAATTAATAGGCTATTACAAATCTAGTGCTTGCTGGATCACAGACTTTTTCTGATTTGGGTGAGAAGTTACCATATTGAATTTAATAAAAAGAATGCTGGAAAAATGGACTAGTGTGCCATGTTTATTGACTGTTGACTATTTCTGTGTAGACAAAATTAGTCAGTACAATCCTCATGCCTTTCAGTGAAAGTCAGTATAACCTCTCTTCATATAGCCTTTTTCTCAGACTTACTTGAAAGTAAATTATATTTGTAATTCATAAGTGCTATTATATCCTGGATAGATCAATCTACATCTGATATACTGTTTATTTCAACCACTCTCGACCCACTATATCATGTCTAGGTGGTTTTTTTAGCTGTTTGGCACATCTCTCTCGAGATGCAAGTTTGATTTTTTCGAAGTGCTTGGATCATTTCTATTTAGTCACTTGCTGCTTCTTCTAATCTCCTACACTTTAAAAATCTTTTTCATGTACTTTGTAAACACCTCTGGCTGCCTGACTTATGGTGAATAACAGCTATGTCCCTCCTCCATTCCAAATCTTTGCTCCAAACTCTATCTTTTCCTGACAGTATTTATAATCTTCTCTCAAAAGTTTCTCAGTTTACTCCGACTTATCTTAGAGCTCCCCTTGCTGTTGGATGCTGTTATGAGGCAGTGAAGCTTAAACAAAAATTGGCATCTGATACAGACAGCATTCAAATAACAGCTTACAGTATTTTGATGGTATTATATAACCCAGAATTATAGAGATGATTGGGCAAATTTTTAATTTTCAGTAAGAACTACTAAATAATGCAAAGGGTTTTTTTTATGCCATCCACAAATTTTTAAAGAAAATAATAGTTTACAATACAGGTTTTCTTCCGAAATATATAGAAAAACAAGTCTTTCTATCAAAAGATTATGCTTATGGAAAATATTTCTTTTGCTTTCAAAAAAATTATTTTTCCTGCTTTAGAAGTATTAATATTACCAATATGGACTAAGGCTACCAAAATAAAAAAGTATTTTAATAGATAAATTGAAAAATTATCATTCAAGTAGCAATATATTTGCAGACACAATAAATGAAAAAATTAAAATCTAGAATATAATTATGGTGAGTTCTATACATCTTTCAAAGACTGAAGTGCCATTTCTCATACAATGGACCACAATTTATCAATCACTCAAGTATCATTCTTAATCAAAAGAATATTAAAAACATAACATTTTAAGTTATCACAGTCCTTTAAAACTGAAAATTTTTTTACAAATAATCTATTCTTTGTCTTTATGAAAGTATTATAAAAAGTTTTTCTTAAATCTTTTGAATTTAAACAATGCCATTAAAAATAATTTAAAAATATCATTAGCAACTGTGTGACTAGATATAATTTATCATTGCTATTGGTGGCATTTTGTAAATACTAAGCCAAAAACCTTCTCTACTATAAGACACAGGATTTTAAATACAGTATTTCAAGAAGAATTAGTCATATTTGAAATCATTAAAAATCTTGATTTATGGATCTAATAATTGTTTATGTAAATATTATCATATACTGTTTCTAACAGTATCATGAGAGGATTGGGATTTACTAATCACTGCTACAATACTAATGACTACAGTATTAATGGGAGGAATTTTTAATTTATAATCCTTATAAACAAGAGCTTACATTCATATTCAGAATATGAGATACTGAGACTGAGCTTTTTGATCAAAACTGTAAGAAGATCATAAGCTTTGGGAGAGTACTGCAGTAAAAAAATCAAAACACTTTAAAATTCATTATCTATTTTTGAATACTGAACTATTTGCAAACCTATGGGTTTTTTTCACACAAAATAGAAAATTAAATCTTCTCTATCAGAGACTAGGGGGGTTGGGGTGGGGAGAAACAGAAACCCCAAAACACTATTGGTGCTGATAACAAACCACTTGAGAATCAAACTTATCTGAGAATCTGGGGTACATAGAGACTTCATAAAACATAGAACACAGTATGTACTACATAGAATATAGTATATAGAAGAAAATTCGTTTATGGTTATAATTATATTTAATGAGTTGGTCTTATAAGATATTTTTAGCAGTGCTCTCGATCTGCTTGGGATTTTCTCCATCTGCACCACTAACTGGCACTGAATAAAAAAGAAAGACAGGCCTGTTTTTTCTATCCCTACAAAATGCTATCCAAACCCAAGAAGAACCAACCAAACAAAATATAGGATGACATCACATGTCATATTTCATTCAGATATTGTGGATATAAATGTATTTTCATTTGTCTGATCCTCACTCGCATTGAAAAGATGTTTTGTTCCTTGTTGCCATCTGGCAGAGCAGTAAAGAAGCATAAGCAAAAAGGCCCTGCAGTATGAAATAACCTGGCCTTTCTAGTAAAGTGATAAAATTAAGTCCTCACTAAAGGCTTGAGAAACAATCTCACTTCCCACCAGGGCTTTGGAAATTACTTTTTTGATAATAATCAGACACATCCCAATTTTTTTTGCATTTGGAAAAGAAAAACTATTGTGACTATAAAACATACTAACATACTCTGCCTGATTAAATGAATGCACTCCTAAAATTGTATGAGGACTATTCCTGTTTTTGATATTTGTTTTCAGCATCGAACAATTTGTCCCTTTGTAAAGCCCTTCTCTGCATTTCATGTGACTAACTTTTGTCTTTTTATTCTTTCCTTCCTTCTCATTTGTTTGTGAATTGTCTTTATCTGAAGAGAAAGATGGTGAAATACATAATTTTGGAGATCTTTTTAGGTGGTATGAATTTAATATAATTTCCTGGGGTATTATTAGTTGGTTTTTTTGTTATTATTGTTGTTAAATTATCTCACTGTCAGTCTCTCATTTCTAGTTGTTCAACCCAGCTGCTGGTTGAGATCTATGGAACAGTGAGCTCAAGATTATCACATTCTGGGTTTCTGAAGTTCTGGTTTTATTCATGTAAGTGAGCAAAGGGATCAGCTAACTAAACTGTCACTCAAAAAACGAACCTGTTTAAATGCATCACAGAAAAATATCAAGTAGTCTTCCTGCAAGGTGAAGACATAAAAAAATTTAGGCTCTATTTTTCAAATATTTTTTTTTCCCTGATCTTAATGTGTTTTCCCTAGTTCCACAGTTCATTCTTTCCAAGATCTCTCACAGACCTAAATAATAACCATGATTAATATAATCAAGTGACAAATAAAAGCACTGGCCATAGTTTTTATTAGTTACTTATTATGAATTATAAAAGGCATAAGACAAGAAGTAATATAAGCACACTAAAGTTTCTTCTGACAGCAGGAAGACTGGGTGAATTCTTTAATTAAGACCTTAGCAGAAAACTAGAAAATGCTGAAATACTGAGTTTAGTGTCTAGTTCTCACTTCAAGATTGCTGTCTGTGTGCAGGGTGCATTGCTGTACTCAAATAACGAAAGGAGAAAAAAGGAAAAACAATAGGTCCAGTAGACATGGTGTGTAGGATAGATCCATTCCTTGTGTTATGGCTGAAAACTGTCAATTCTACATCACTCTGCATGTGCTGATTGGAAATAGAAAGCATCTTCTGAGAAGGAAAATTCTGGTATATGCTTTAGAAATGAGATGAGAGTGGTGAAGTGTGCAAGAAATTCAGCAGTACTCACAATTTGCTGTCAGTACTCCTGTTTTCAATACTAGGAAACTAAATCAGTGGTGCCGTGTTAAAGGACCTTTTTCTAGCAGATGCAAATAGAGCATGGAAGTAGCAATGGTATGCCTTTCAGAAATCTAAATTTTCAGGTACTTATTCTTCCAGAGCTACTCACCTGACTTCATTATCCTAATGAAGCTGTACTTAATAAGTAATAGGAAGGATGCTAATTTGCTGGAGAGATTTTGGGAACCTAATTTATAATAAAAAAATATCTCATACAAGAATTTTAACTGGCACAATCTCTTAATGAAAGCTCCATTGAGACTTTCTTTGTCTCTCTGGGTTTTATTAATTTGATAAAAAACCTATTACCTGTGCAGTGCAAAAAAATCTTCTTGCCTATACAAAATTGAACACCACCTCTTATAGGAAAAATGCATTTGTTTGAGAGACAAACTCTCAATGTTCATATGCAAAACCAATTTTAAAATAATTTTAATCATCAGAAATACAGTGTAAATGGTCCTCATTTACTGCCAAATGCACACTCTTGAGATTAAATTAAACCTATTTGACCTGAAAGCCTTAATTTAGTAATACCTGGAAAGAAAATAGGAAGGAATACCTAAGAGTGCTGTAAACTCTTCATGCCGATTTATGTTATTGAGGGCACACAGGATTCATGAAAGGAATTTTCCAAAAGGGGAGGTGGAGTTGGGGGGAAAAGCGAGAGAAAGTCAACAGTAGCACAATAAATCAACCCTCTGGCTAGATATAACTCTATTAATTGCAGGCACTCGTACATTAAACTGTTTCCAACCCCCTGCTGATGAAACCTCTCAAAATAATTTCACCCTTTGACAGCTTAAATTATGATCTTCCCACTCTATAAAAGTGTTTGACACATTTGTACCAAGTATTTAAATGACATGAAAAAAAGAGAAAAAAAATGGTTCTGTTTTACATGCACCTGAAATGTTCTTGAAATTCAATTAGTTTTCTTTTTCTTTCTCTTCTTTTGGCAAACATACTCTGACTTTATTTATATGCTTATTTATATAAATGTTTATTTATCTGGAATACACAGTGGCAGCTGCAGGTAAAGCTATTTAAAAGTTTCAGATATAAACCCCTTATGTATGACGAAATAAAAGATATTTGCTACAAAGATTTTTTTGTACATTCACTCTCAACTCTTAAACTTACTAGAAAATGAGCAAATTGTTCCATTCTTTTGAATAAGAATATTCAAACTAGATGCTAGAGAGTGCATTTATGACATAATTCAGAATGCATAATTAAAAATACCAAGGCAGATCTTAAATTATATCAGTTTCTCTGGTGACAATATAGTGATACAACAACCCTTATGACTCCATGGTTTTAAAATTATTTGTTGTTTCAAAGAGTAACAAATCTATCCAGGCAATTGCACATAGGAGAGGCCACAATTAAAAAGGCACACATTTTGTGTAGTCTGCCTAATGAGACCATTAACAGTATGGAAGTGTGTAACCAGTGAGTGAGTGCAGGCTTCTTCAGTGTTGTCTTTTAAGTCCCCTGGGCATCAGTCACATGTGCCAGACATTGAAACTGATGAACCTTTTGCTCCTCTAACACCTGTGCAAAGTAATAGCTTAAGATGCCGTGCGAAAAACAGCATTTCATCTGCCAAAGATGATCTAAGTTGAGATATTAATTACTCCTTTGGGAACTGGGTATAGTAAATGCTATCATGAATACATAAACATTATTTTTTCAGATACAAAGCTAGATTAATACACCGAGCTTGTATAAGCAATCATCAAGATATGAGCAAAACTGTTCCACTTCAAGACAGATTTTTAGGTCTTTGGCTATATTTCGTTGAAAATGTATTATGTGAAATTAGCTCATTTTAAATTCATAAAACTGCATGGTAATTGTTCAGTCAGAATTGATTTCACTTGTAAAAAAGTGCAAAGCACTCATCTGAAGACATTTACTTGCTTTCATCGTCAGTTACATATGAATAATTTAAAACAATGAGTTCATATACTATTTCTACAATTTTTGCCTGAAACCAAGTATGATAGTAAATTTTAATTCTTCAATTCAATCAGTTAGAATTTTATTTTATAACCACACTGCTGACTGCAAGTTTAAATTTTATCTTTGTATTATATTTTTATAGAATTATCCAAATTAAGTCTAATATAAGATGTCAACAAACTCCTTTAAATGAGGAGGTGATCCTCCTTTTAATCTACACAATTCAAAGTGTATTTCATGCTATACTAATGTTCTTAGATAAGTTTTTCATACAAGGAATTTGATATATAAGGTATATAAGGTATATGATTTTCATATAAGGTATTTGATCTAAAAGATAACCTGAGAGTTTTAGATATTCAGATACAATTATTTTGTTAGCAAATTCACTTGAGAACATCAGCTGAAGAGAGACAGTTAGAAGACAATCCCCATCTATTCACATTCTCTCCCAACTACTTAAACTCACCCCTAAAAAATTTAAAAGTATACTTTGATTAGAAAATAGCTGAACCATGTGCCCATCTTATTTAAATGTATGTTTGGAGGATGCAAACACCCTGGCTATTTTAAATACATTAACCTCACAGTGAGGATGTAGGTGCATATGATGAAAGGCAGTATTTAGTTTACAGTAAGCTGATTTTCAGTTCTGTAAAGCTATGTCAGAGACATTTAGTATTCCAGTGTGTGAAATCAAAGGCAACTTACCAATTGAAAATGAACTGAAGAAAATACCATTCTCAGAAGAAAATACTATATACTAAAAAAACTTAGAGTGAATTAAAGTGAAGAAAGTTATAGGCATAATTTAAACTGATGAATAATCATCTTTATTCTCAACAGAGACTGACAGGGATTTTGGGTCTCAAAATTCATCTATGATGCAATGATCAGATGAGGTCATAGATAATATTCCAAACTGCAAAATAATTTGTTTTTAGTTGTGTGGAGAGCTTCATAGGATAGTGTATAACTTGGAGACTAAAAGATCATCAAATGGCAGAGCACAGTGCAGAACACGCATATAGGGCCTGATTCAAGTCTCCATTCTGAGTACTCTGTCCCAGAATTCCTGTGCTTGTTTTGAGCTGTGACCATTCCAAGTAGCAGACTTCCTTGCATTATAGACTAGCTATGGTAATGAGTATAAAGTGTTAGCTAGAAAAACTTGTCAAAATGTTCTTGAAGAGTGGGCTGTTAAAAACATATTCAAGCAGATCAGCTGAATGCTTTCATGCTACAGTGTGCCTACTCAAAAGCACATTGTAACCGTGATGATCTACATTTTCACAGAAATATTTTCACATTGCTCTTTTCATTTCTGAATAATACTGCATTTCATAAATAAAAACATAGGTGGAACAATTTTAAACATTGGGTTTTGAAAAAAATATAGTGAACATATGAATGTTGATATGAACCCGTAAGTTTTCAAAAGTGAAAATGATGAAAGCTATATAAAGCACTTCCAAAGTTTAAGTTACTGTTGAGTTTAGTGATAACTGACAAATATGAAAAGGGTCTATCACACTTTCATTGTTAGGGGAATGTCATAACTGAAGTTAACCATCACATGAAATTTACAAAACAGAATACTACATGCTGTAGTGTGTATATATTTTTTAAAAATTTTTTCAGCAGAGAAGGAGAGAATGAAGAGACAATGTTCAGCCACTAGTACAATGAACTGTGTTGTGATTCCTTGTGCATCTGAAGTTATGGTCTACAAGAATACTTAAAGGAACTGTCAGGATGGGGGCCAGTACAGAACAGTGTCATGAAAGGCATTGGCTCACACTTGGAATAATGGAATGAATGAAAGAGAATTTGTACAGGAAAAGATAATGTCCCACAGGGGTTTACTGAGTGCCTGGGTTATAACATAAACTCTGTGACATAACAGATATCTACATTTCACACCAACATGCCTGCCACATGCATTCTTACAGACACAAAGGCAACCTTAGGACAAAAAAAAAAAAGTTAAAAAACCTGAAACATTAGTAGTATCAAGGCATAATAGTCTGTACACCTAAATTTGGTGTGTCTGATATCAGTATGTAAGCAATTTCAGCCTTATAGGGTATTGATGGTATTGTTACCTAGATGTAAATGGTCTTGCTCCCTGCTGGTTAGATGTAGCTTACCTCAGAGAATTAGCAGATGTTGTCATCTTTAGCCTTGACTGCCTTACGAACCTCTAATATGTACCAAGACATGTCACAAACTGCAAGTAAAGGAGGCTAATAGGTAAAGTTTTTCAAATGTCTTCTTAAAGTTATCAAACCATAACAGCAAAAGATCTTGTTCTAACATATAGTCTTAAATCTAACAGATAATTTCTGAGACAGAAGAAGTCTGCTTAGTGGCACAGTGTAAGTGACACAAGCAGAAAAAGTCTGCGTGAAAACCGAATTTTTCACAACCCATTTTGTTCTTGTTAGGAAAGTGTATTACAAATAGCAGCACAAGTTGAGAGAAGACAGGGAAAACGTAAGGCATATGAAGGGATAAAACCTTGTTTAAACAAGAGAAGCATATGCAAAACTTGGATTGAATTCAAAATAACGTAAGAATGAAAAGTCTGCTTCTTATTCAAAAACATGCCTAATATTTCCCGATTTATTTAGGATCTTTTGCTGATTAGGCTTTTGATATGGACTGATAGTATTTATGTCAGTTTAATGTTGTTTGTCTTTGTAAAATAAAAGTAAAACTTTAAAACCTAAATTAAGACTTTAAAATCATCCAAAGGATTATGCTGAAAGACAAAAATCTGATTTTTAAAGAAGCATATGATACATGATATTTACATGAAGTTATTACATTAGACTCCACATAGGTTTTAAAGTTCTATGTTTTAGGACTGTGTAAATAACCTTAACCTTGGCATAATGCTGAATTTGGTAGCTTTATTAGTACAAATTTGGTATTATTTTCTAGTGTAATATATGATACATATTAATTTTATTACATTATTTTAGAGGTCAAATAATTTTTTAAAATGTAAGATAAAATTTTTAAAGCATGTAAAATATAAAAACATTCTCTTTCTTCAAATAAGAAAATTAAGAGGCAAGTTCAAACAAACAACGGACACTCAGAAAATTGAGTAAACTGTTTGGATTCAAAATTTTCCTTGTTATACAGCATGGTTTTTCAAAAGTTGGCTTACATCTTACAGTAACACAGTCATGTATTTCATAAAATTAGACATTAAAAAATTAGTTAAAAGTAAGTTAAACTTAAGAAACTATGTGAAAAATTGTAATCCAAATAGACAATCTCCAATAAGTACTTTTAATTTTCAGTCTGGTTTTTATCCACTATTTCTGAGTGACAAACTCATAAATGCTTAAATGAATTATGCTGCTGTATAGGACATGCAGAAAAAAAGAAGAAAAAGAAGGGTGAAAACAATGAAAAAATAAAGGAGAGGCAGAAGAAAAGCAAAAAAAAATCAACACCCACAGAGTGTAAACGGATACCATACAAGTCTTTTTTTGCAGAAAAACAAAAGGACTCACAGAAAAATGAAGCCATGAAAAGTCCGTAATAGATTTTGCGGGGTTTCTTTATTTTCTTGTGTTTTGATGAATAATAAATAAAAGAGTAAGTATAGTCTTGATTGCTGCACAGCAATTGCATACCAATGCAGGTCAAACAGGTAGTAAACTTGCACATATCAGCTTCAATGAGACCCAAGGTCTTACATGGAAATGGACTTTGTAGACAGCAGTTCCTCTACTTCCCAGTTAGTTCAAGTTCAAAGTTTAAAACAATGTAGATGTTACATTTTTAGTAGTGATGCAATCAGCACTTAGGTGCCTTCCTGAATGGTGGAGTTTGCAGACCCAAGATCTTAACAGAGAGATTAAAAAAAATTACCTGAGCATTTTTAGTAGACACACTCTATGAGTCAGATATTGTTGCAGGGAAAACAGTGCTTACTTCATTTAGTTTAAACCAAATCAGGAGTAAAGCAGTTTATTGATATTTTATTGACGTATAATTAACTGACAATCTATGAACCATATATTCTTCTTCAATATCTGCAATAAAAGGGGTAAGCCACAATAATTGGTGCCTATGAATTGTTAGTAAACACCTACAGTCCTCTAAACAGCCTTCTACAACTAATTGCCTTGGAGTTTTAACTGGACACCGAGTTATATGAGCACAGACGCAGTCTCACAGGATGTCCACACCCTTAAAAAGAATCCTCATGACATTAAATAGAAAGCAGTTCAGTTACCAGAAGCAAATTTTGGCTGAGTAGAACATTTGGTCCTTGGAATATTTTACAAATACGTTTTAAAATTTGAGAGTTAGGTATCAGCTAAGTAAGATTTTTCAAGGGTGTAAATAACTGAGTTCCTATGGTTCTTTCTCCCTTAATTATGACAAAGACCTTTCTCTGAGTAGGGGATGTGTCAGTATCCTTTAAATATGAATCTCTGTGAACAATGGCAACATGTATGTCAATTATTAAATTTTTCTTTCCCCAAGAATAATCTTCTGCTCAGAGTTCAAATTCAGCAACAGACAAATATCAGTACTGGAATAATCTGGAGAGATTTTTTACCAAACCCAAGCATAAGAAGCATTTTAGATGTCCTTTTGTAGATGAAATATCTGCCTGGGGCTGGCGGGAATGAGTTGTCCATTGGAGGTTGTGGTGGGTTGATACGGGTCGCATGCCAGGTGCCCACCAACGCTGCTCTATCAGTGCCCTCAACTGGGCAAGGGGAGAGAAAATAGAACAAAAGGCTTGTGGCTTGAGTTAGGGATGGGTAGAAATCACACCTGTTGCTGTCATGGGCAAAAGAGGGAAATTAAATTTCTTACCAATCAAAGCAGTATCACAAAGAGAAATAAAACCAAATCTTAAAACACCTTCCTCCCACACCTGTTTTTGCCAGTTGTCAGTACTCTTGGGTGGATTCCATCCAACCCCACAGAGTTGTGAGTGTCTAAGTGGAGTAGCACATCACCAATCATTTCCCCTTGGCTTATGCAGGCTTCCTTCTTTGTTCCTTTGAGAGTATTTTCAAAGGTGATAAAGCATCAGTTCATGGTCAGAGTTACACAATGTTTCAAATAAAAGAAGAAAAAGAGTAATTTGTTTTGGTAGGTAGTTGCCTACTTAATCAGAACATGATCTGTTATTACCATTTTTTTAATCCCTAAACTTGCCAAACTTTATATTTTACTAAAAATCATGCATAATTTTTCTTCACGTTTAAAGTATCTTCCTGTATGAATAATGCCCCCCCAAACCACCAGATGAAGTAATTAGGAGAGATTTAAGTAAATTATTTTACTTGCGTGAGAGTATAATTGGACTGCTATTCACTGAATGATCACGAAAAAAGAAAATGTTCCTTCTAAATGGGGATTTCTCTGGTTTTATTATTTCATTACAAAATTTTACAGGAGTTACAAATTTTATCTCTCTGAGTCTTAACCACATGTCATTGCAAAGAGATGCCAAAATTAAACTATTTTCTTCATTGACCCTGTGACAATCAAATTTTGGCTGAAGTACGGATCTTTCGTGAAGAAACACTCATTACAGGATTCATGGATTAATTCTAAGTGGGTTTTTTAAGCAACACCCTGCCTCTCCCCCACCTCATTTTGTCTCACTTTCAGAGCTCGTATACCACTACAAGTATTCCTGATTTTTGTGTTATATTATGACTAAATCTGCTGTTTGCTATTGATTTTATTCATAGCTACTGCATGCAACCCTACTTCAAAAAGAATACACATTTTTAATGGGATTCAAAGAAAATCACAGATCGAAAGTTTGAATCTATTTCAAGATACTTTTTTCTCATCTTTTAATATTTAAAGGTCAAGCAAGAAATATAATTCAGCACAGCCTGTATACTTTCCATTTCTGCAAAGTCTCAGAAAAAGAAAAAAGTAATTAAATTAAAGTGAGAAGAGTCAATAGAAAATATCGAAGAGCCTGAGGAGACATAAGTTCAAAGAATAACAAGCAGGACAAAAGAAAAAAATGGTCTTAATAAAGAATTCCTAAGCATGAAGAATTAGAAGGAATATTCAATCCTTTTAGCTATACAAAGTACTATAACAAAACAACAGAAAACAAACCCAGAATTAGATACATAAAAAAGTATGCTTATTTTAGGGTTTCTTTTCTGTGAGAGTTTACTAATATGAAAGGTTAAATATACATTTGAACATACTTTTAAATATACATTACTGCTTATTTCTGTGAGCTGTTAAGGAAAGCAAATACACTTTGAATTTATTTTTAATCCTTAATCATAGAAATGAAGTCAGTCTAGTCTGAGCTTCACAAGAAGTGGAGTTTGGTAAGTTGTAGATTTTTTTCCCCTAAATATGATGAGCAATATGTGCTAAGTAAGAGTAATGAAGTTGTATCCTGTGGTAATTTTTCCTTATATCATTTTATAAATTGCCAGAAGCAGGTGTTCCCACTGTTTACACAACTTTGGTGATGAGACTGTTTAAACACTGTATAATATAAAGTCCTCATCCTCCCTTCCAAAAAGGATTTTTTTACCATTAATTTATCGAGGACATTTCTGATAGTCTTCAGACTAAAGTCTGAATGTACAGCACTCCAAATATGATATCATGAGTGCTGAGCAGACAGGAAGGCCCCCAGTCTTGACCTGGTCCCCACACTGCCTAACACAGCCCAACACAGTCCATCATGCTATTGCTTTCCTCTTCATGAGACTGCTTTGCTGGATCATGGTAGGTTTGTCCACCAGAATCTCAAGGTCCCTCTCTGCAAAGCTGTTCCTTTATGTTGGTTGGCCTCCAGTGTGCACTGGTGGCATTAAGCAGCACTTACCAAAAAGCTCAATTTCTCTCACTTCTCAATAATAAACCAGAAGTGCCTATAGCAACTATTGGATCATGAAAGTCTATGTATACCTGTATACCATTTCTACCTGTGCACATTAAAAAGATACATTAAAAACACTGGCTTACTTTGGGAATTTCTTTTCCATTCACTTTGAAAAAATTGTAACTGAAAATTTCTGGCAGAGATGCTCTTTCCTGTCACTCCTAAACCTGTGTGCAAATGACAACAAAAATGGTGGAAGGACTGGCAGAAGCGACTTATGAGGAGTGGCTGAGGATGAGGTTTGTTCAGCTTAGACAAGGGGAGACGACTTAGGGGTGAACTCATTGCTGTCTACAATTTCCTCATGAGGCAGACCAAGAGGGAGATGTTGATCACTTCTCTCTGCTGTCCAGTGATAGGATGTGAGGGAATAGCTTAAAGGTGTATCAGAGGAAGTTAGATTGGAATTTAGGAAAACGTTCTTTACTGTGAGAATGGTCAAGCACTGGAAAACTCCCCAGGGAAGTGGTCAAGGCCACAAGCTTGTCACTCTTCAAGAAGTATTTGGACAGTGTTCCTAAATGCATGTTTAACTTTTAGGTTGCTCTGTGTGAAGTCAGGAGTTAGACTCAATCTTTGTGGGTCCTTTCCAACTCAGGATAACCAATGATTCTATGATCCTAATTCTGTTTATCTATTATTTTCCCATCTCCCTAATTGAACTGCATTTTGATTAAACTCACAGAAAGGGTAAGCAGTTTTGTGGAGGAGGGTTGAAAAATTACCAAAGAAGGACCTAGCAATGAGATTTTAGGAGTAAATATTTGACCTAATACACCTAGGAGAAAAGTCTTCTGAATCAATATAATGTGCAATTGTTGCCACCTTGAGTAATTTTCCTGTGTTTTTCTGATCTTTTATGACAACACTGCTGTTTACATACCTTAATTGTGTTGCCCTCTGATGACAAAAGTCCCTAAGTAGGTCAAGTTAGCTATTATTTTGTACTTCAAATGTATTATTTAATTTTAACTTTGACCTCAGTTTGATTGCTCATTTGTTAACCAGTAATCTATATAGTAATAGGTTGTAAATTGCCTTAAGAATGTACTTTCTTAAGGGAATGTTTGCTTGTTTTAATTTGTAATTACATCTGTAAGTACTACTTACTTTGTCCTATTGCAATATGGGTAATTAATTCTGATAAAGTAGACGATTTGGAAGTACTTAGCAGTACTTAACAAATAATTAATAAAACAAATTGCTTTAAATTTCTTATAAACTACTTTGGACAGCCATTATCAGTGGTAAGCAGTATGTATTTCCTTCCATCGTATTTTCAAGCTACTGAAACTTCACTATATTTGACATATGAATTCAAAACATATTGCTTGTCCAAGTCATCCACATAGCTCATTTACCAAAATGAGTTGCAACTAGTTATGATAAAGGTCATCCTCTTGAAATTATGAAGATTTCTTTTTAAAAGACATTAATATAGTTGTATTTTAGAAAAATATGACTATCAACAGCAGTGAAGGAATTTCATACTATCACCTATTCCTACAACGGCCCAAAGACAGGGAAAACATTTGGTGCTACAGAAAACTTACTGAGTACTTTTAATGTTTTTATTCTTTTCATTCTTCTGCGCAAGAAAACCGTTCAAATGCTTCACACGGCACTTGTAAATTTAAGTCAAGTTTCCAACTGTCCTAACATGTGGCAACTGCTTTTTAATTTTTTTTCCTCTTTGTATGTTTATTTCCTTATGGACAAATGATGAAGTTACATTTCTAAATTCACAATGAGATACTAAAACTGCGTTTGCATTTGAAGGATAAATATGCTCCAGTTTGTAGCATTTACTTTACAGCAGTGTTCCTAGCATCAGTGTTAACACTACACTGGCTTGCACAGTATGTGACTAATAAGGAAATTTATTTTGAGACAGTTTCCTCAGTGTGTATCTTTTCACAGACTGATGAACTCACATGTACACACAGTAGCAAACTGCAGCTGAAATCCCAAATGAAATCCAAAACCACACTAAAGTAAAACCTCTTGCATTTATTTCTACTTTATAAAAAATGGATTAAAATCTGCTGTTCATCACACAAACATAAAGCAGTTAATACCCATAATTTCATAATGTAAATGCTTCTCATTTTTAGGAAAATACTAATTTATGTGGGATTCTAAAATATTTCTATTTTTGTGAAGTTATGATTTCCTCCCCTCCCAAGTAAACATTACTGAACTTTGTTCAGGAACACCTGAGGGAAATCTTTGGCTTCTACTGAGGACTGAAAAGAAATAATCTGGATTCTTTGTTCCCAAACACAAAAAGAAAACTCTTGAACGCTACCACTTCTTAATGACAAATAAAGTAGAGAGAGAGAGAGCTTTTAACAACATTTGGAGTCTGAGACTACTCCTTCATATGAAAGTTCTCCAAGTACTGGTCTACAGAATAATATTCTTGTAATTTTAAAATAACCAAAATCCCCCTAATTCTTTCTGTGAAAAGTGAAAGGAATTCAGTCAAAGCATTTCTTAAATGTCAGAATAATCTCTAATATACTGAATACTGCAGCACAGATGATTTGCAGTAAAAACTACATTTAAAAAATCACATTTATTATATTTGTATGTGATTATATGTACAATACTTAAATTCATTTTAATATTTCCAAAAAAGTTTAAGGAAATTAGAAGCACTAAAATCAATGCTTTTTAAGAAAGAGAATTTTGGTTACTTTCTGAACATATATAGAGTTTCTTGGAAAGTGCAGAAGTCTTTTAAACACCTGAAGATCTCAGTGGATCTTTTCCTTTCCTTCAAATGAGATGCTAATTTAGAGAACTGAGAAGGAGGCATAGACTTCTTTGCAACACTTTCTTCTCTCTCACCTGGATGTTGCATCCACTTTCTTTCTTGAATGTGTTCCTATCCTTCACAGGATGACTGCAGCATTCCAGAAGACCTGCCACTGATCACGCCTGAAATTAGAAAGTTCTCAACATACTATTTCTGTATTTTTGAGAACTCCATGTTTGGCACTTCCTTTACCCTGAAAAGCCTGTTAAATATTAACTATTGTTGAACATGTGACCTATTATGTACAGCACTAAGGGAATTACAATGATAAACTATGCTTGTAAATTAGTATGTTTCTTCAGTTATCAGTGTCTGCATTCCAAAGTATATATATTCCACATTTCGTTTTTTCTGTATAATTAATATAGTACTGCCAAAGAAATGTCCCTGTCAAGTACCAGCCAGTCAGAAGGCCTCAGTGTACAAGAGATCCTAAATAATTTTGCTGCTAAAAAAGACCCCAAAAGCTTCTATTAAGGGGAAAGGACCAATTTAAGCATTAGCAAAGCTCTTACCATTCAAATAATATTTTAAGTAGGCATGAAAAAGGAATGAATATAAAATTATAATGTGCAGAAGGAAGAATAAGCTTCTCTACCTATATCTCCAACTTAGAATTTTTTATACATGCAGTATAAGAATTATTCTCTCTAATTATGCTGTAGACTTAGTTTACTTGAGCATACAGTAAGTTTAGATTCAATGAGCTGGAACATCCTGATTCAACTAATGCAGTTTCCCTACTATAGCAGAGTAGTGATGTTTTTTCAGTTATGACAGAGCAGTGGAAGACTTCTAACTGTACTGGTATTGGTTCATTTTCCCATAATCCATAATTTAAAAGTGCCAGACAAACTACATTGAAGAGCAGATTTGATTTCTTTATAATTACAGACCTATGCAAAGAGCTGGATGAGAACTACAGGATTCCTAAAAAGGCAGATGAAAAAGGTGAGTGGCCATGCCATTCAAAGGAAAAGAACAAAGATAAAGCAGGGTATCATAGAACATCCTGAACTGGAAAGAACGCACAAGGAAGATCAAAGTCCAGCTCCTGGAATGATCTATCCACACGCAGGCAAAGACCAGTAGAGGACTTATGATATAAATCCATGTCATGCTGTAAACCCATTTTTTTCTGAAATAAATTCAAACATTTGCTTTGACTTTGGCTGCTAATACCATGAAGCAGTTCACATAGGAATATCTCCAAAGTATTACAGACCAATGCTGACTTAAGTCTGCCACTGTGCCAGCAGAAGTTTCTGCTAACATGCATCACAATGTCAAGGCTGGGACTGTAATTTAGAGACTTGCACTTCTGGGAAGGCCTCAAGAGGACACAAACCGAAATAATGAAGACACAAACCAAAATAATGAACACTAGAAGAAAGTGATGACTCTATTCTGTCTCAGCAGATACAGGTTTATAATCAAGTTCACATTAGATTCAGAAGTTAGAGAAATCATCCTTCAGTCTGTCCCAGGCTCTTCAAATAATAGTGCTGCCTGTAGCTTGTCAAAGTATTTCTGCGTCAATTAACTTCTTTCATTAAATTAAAACACCAAAGGGGACAACTTAGCTAATATAAAATTTAAGAACCAGAGTAGCCTTTTTCTGGTGATTTATCTGGTAAAATAAGAGTAAGCTGTTTGTGCTATAGCAAGCTCAAGCAAACAGACATTACAAAAATTACAGCTCTGAAGTTTTCTTCCACTGCCCTAGCAGGCTTGCTGTTCCAAGAAAAACATAAGTAAAAGAAACCTAAGGTATTTATTAAGGTAGTCAGAGAAAAAAGGGAATATGCAAGTATGTGATGCAGTAGAAAACAGGAAAAGTAAGAGGAAAATATTACTTAACTAGGAATGTAAAGCAACATTCAAAACAGGACCAAGAAAAGATCTAGGTAAAATGCAATGGAAATTACTCTGATGTCAGAGGTAGCCCACTAAGAAGAACAGATTATACTTCAAATGGCTCAAGACGTTTAACAAGTCAGTTGATAACAATTGTTTTGTAAAACAGAAGAAGAATAAATGTGTCTGAAATTCTATGATGATTTTACTTTCTCATTTGAAGGTTAATATTTTACAATAACATCAGAAATTTCTTTGATTTGATCCTGGTAAGTTAAATAAAGTGACATTAACTTTGTCTTTTGCATGCCTACATTTTAAAAATGCTGAATAATTAAACCACTAATATAAAAAATACTAAATATCCATGAGATGCCTGATTTTTTTTCTGTTAATGTTTGACATTAATGCTTCCTAGGCACCTAGCTAAAGTAGTTGCAATATAACTAGAGCAATTCAGTGCTGTGCCATTCTGAGCTTCTGCCTTCTACTTCCATCACCTCTCTTCTCACTCTTCTTGAAACCCATTTCCTCTTCAAAACAATAAATATTTACTTCTTAAAAACAGATGAAAAAGAACATGATCAAGCTTCTCTGTACCCTAATGGTTAGTGTTGTGAGATCAGAGACATTTGTTTTTCAGTTATAATTCTAATCAACGTTCAAAGGAAAGTATTCCATCACCAAAGAAAGATCAGGTATATCATATTTGTACAGGGACATACATAAGTGCTCTAAACATGGAGAGAAGAGATTTAGAAATCTAACATTTCTGTTCCTTTTGGTTGTTTCTTTCTGTTCTCTTCTCTACCTATATCTCCAGCTCTTGCCCTTCAATAAAGACGAGTCTGAAATTACAGTTGCATTTTGGGTTGGATTTGACTGTCAAATATAAGTACTAGCTACTAGTTTTACTTTGGCAGTAATTGCTACCAGCTTATTTTACCTGATGGCATTTACTGGTCCAAAAAAAAAAAAAAAAAAAGCTTATGTTGTATCTATCAGCTTTAAGTGGATGTCTGTACCACCCTTGGATTCATCAAAAGATATTAGGTAGATTTATTTAGAGAGCTGAACAGTTAATTGATGAGAAAGAGAAGATTATGAAATGGATAACACAGCCAAAGGAAGGTAGGGCTTGTTCTTGGGCTCTCACTACTTCGACAGCAAAACAGATTCTAAAATATGTTGTTTATACTGGTTCTTAAGCTAGTTCTGTAGGCCCATTAACACACTTTAGAATGCATATGGATTAAGTACAGTATTACTACACATTAGTTTGGTGTTTTATATTCAGAAATTGAATGAAAAACGAACAAATCAATTATACAAGGTACTCAGAACCAGAAACCTCTACTGAGACAACAACACTTCAGCAAACGTAGTGGACCCATGGAAGTCTTGATACATCTCATAATTATATACAGTGGCCTAATCAGCTCTTTCTTGCCAATAACACAGTGTGAGGATGAGCCATTGATAAGCCCAGGATTTGATTCGTCTTTAGTCAGTTTAACTTGACAAAGACTTTCACTTTAATGGCCAAGAACTTGTTTTAGAATTTACTTCACTTCATTTATTACTTTTATTACTAAGCAATTTTTTACGAATGAACACATACACAGAGTCCACCACTTGGATTAAGGAACTTCTCTGAGTCTTTAAAATGGCTTATATTGTTTTCAGTATCATTTAAAAGCAACTTACTAAGGAAAGAAAATTTGGATCAGAAAGCATAATTCCCAAAAGAAATATAATACAAAATAGTAATATCTGCTGTAGATCTAACGAATAATATTAATTTTATTCTTTATTTTTTCACTGTGAAGATCCTCACATTATTGCATTTACAAAACGGAAAAGTATTATTTCCTATAAGGTTCTTCCCACTTATAAGATTGCTTCTGTTACAAAAGTTCTCTACTGGGGGCCATTATTTTCCGTTGCAAAAGTTAATTTACGTAATATCCGTGTTAGAGGTTAAGAGAAATACACAGCACCCAAAAACATATCTAGCTTGCTTTAAAGTGATTTTATGATTTCCAAAAAGGGCATGAATTTCAAAATAAAAGTCAGGGTCTAGCTAGATGGTAATTGGTGAGTGATCTCTCCCTGCCCTTATCTGGACCTGTGGGCCTTTGTTTATACTTACTCTCCCCTGAGGAGCCAAGGAGGGGAGTGATAGAGCAGCTTTGGTGCATGCCTGGCATCCAGCCAGGGTCAACCCACCACAAAAATCTTTGCCCAAATATTGGGAATATGTTAAAGGAAAACAATGTAGTAGGTAAAAATACTTGCTAGCTAAAGCAATCATTTTTACAATTTTTAGACATAACCATTGTCAGTTAAGGGTTGCAGCTGTAAAATTAACCCTCTGTACTAAAATGAAGCCTCCAGAAAGGCAGACTGGTTCATTATGGATACTAAAGATCAGGAGTTTAAAAAAAAAAAGTGTATTGCGTAGTCTGTCATTCTAGAGCCCATACTCTGACAGACGGTAACGGTGGCTGCTGGTCTTTGCTGGTGATCTCACCTTATGTTTGTTGTTATTCTGATAAACAATGACAGATCATACAAAAATATATTTGACTGTAATATCTAGAAAATATGAATTCTGGGGAGCAAGTTGTGTAGTTTTTCTTTAAATTAGATAACTGTCTAAATTAATTGACTATTGATTAGGGGTTTTTTTCAGAACAGTATTTAAAAGCAGCACATGGAACTCATGTTTTACAATAAAAATCCTTTTTAAAGAAGCAATAGTCATTTAAGTTATTGCTAAGACAAAAAGTAATGTATTGGCATTGCATCCTTTCTAGTCTTTGTTACGTTAATTTTTAAGATGCCCATTTATTTACATTAGATTTTTAAGCTATCCAAAGACGCCAGAGTCCTAATTCTAGACTCACTATAGCACAGTGAATAGAAAAATTTAACAGCAAGTCGACTTAGTGGAGTTCAAACAGTGAAAAAGAATATTGGAACAAAGAGTTTCTTTAAAATGTCACCTTCAATAAGTCAGGCTGAAATCAGCTGACCTGTAATCTGACATAAGCTTTCAGTTAAGGTACTCTCCTGAGTTACAGAAAGTAAAAGTTTCTGTAGTTTTGGTTAAAAGGGATAAATTATTTTAATGACTTTTCTGTTCTACATTACTGTTTCTCATGGGTGAATGGTATATATAGGATGAATTTTCACCCCATTTTCCCAGTCCTTTCTTTAAGACTTAATAAGGTGGGTGTCCTCTGAGATTCCGATTGGATCAGACATTGGGTAGAAATAAATGTAGACAGACCTTTAATTGTGTGCTTAGCTATCCAAAATAGTGAATTGAGAGTATTGCCCAGGCACTGGCGGGGGGGGCTGAGGGGTGGCCTCTGAGAGGTGGGGCCAGGGTTGCCCTGTGCCACACAAAAACGCTCCAGCTGGCTCCAAGGGATCCACCACAGGGCACAGCTGAGCTCCTTGGACAAGTTGGTGGCATCTCAGTTGAAACATGGTTAAGAAACACAGAAAATGCCAGAAGCAGATGGAACAGAAACAGAAGCAGCTGAGGGAACACTGAGGGTGTCAAGGCTATCAGACATTATCGTTGAAACTTTTAATTGATTTGCCCCACTATAAAATGTAGCTAACTTTCAGTAGGGCTGTTTTGCTGACTGCATGTTCACACTCTGAACTTCCATGACAGTCAGGGTCAAGACTATATTATCTAATACTGTAAGGTCATTTACTCTTGAGAAATTGTACAAGCTCCAGCTGAAGAAAATGAGCAAAATGTCACATCGGTCACTCTCCAACACCATTAAAATTAGGTATCTGCATCAATGCCAAATGCATCATATATTTCAATTACCTTTATTGCTGTCCTGTCACATGTCAAGGATACAAATACCCTTACTTCTGGATTGTGTATTCCTATTTCTTAACTTATCTGCCTATACCTGAAAACTGCAAGGTCAGACCTGCAGTGACAGGTAAAATTGTTTATGTGCAATATTAATTAAACTTTTCAGTTGAATAGCCATTAGTCCCATATGACATCATAGCAAATTCATCATTATTCATTTGTGTTTTACACTTCTGGCAAGATAAAGCAACCTTAAATCAAAATCTGATGGCTATGAGATGAAGTGAATCTATGCTACAGTTCCTTAGATCACTTAAAATCATGCAGTGGTTTCTAACCGTGTCCAAGCTTTATTGGAGAGAATACTGTTACAAGATTTTTGTTTCTCTTCCTTTCAAGGATGAAAACAAAGGTCTTGAAAACAAATGGACAGAATTTATACAGCTTCTAAATTATCTGTATTATGATAGCCTTGATTTTATATATATATATATATATATACACACACATATATATATATACACACACCCCAGTCATTACAAATTTATAATTGACTATGAAGAAGCTACTGGAGATGAATTCTGAATATCCTGACTAAAAAGCTATTCTGTAAGACACGATTCTTCATCTACTTCATTTTACCTATGTTACAGACCTCACGAAGGCCTCACTTCAGCAGAGACAGAAACATTTAGGTACCCCTCAAACTTGATACTGTGCTGATGAGTTGCTTCTAAAACTCCTTATTGTTGTAGAAAATATTGAACAGTAATAGTTTTAAGAAGCACAACTAGATTTAAGCTCTGTGATGGAAGTGTGAAAGTAGTTTAACCTTACACTTGTCTAGCTTTTTATGCATTTCATTATCTTCTAAGCCATTCTTTGTGGATGCAACTTAATATGACAGTAGTTGAACTCAAATATTTAAAAATGTTTAAAAACATCCTCTAATTATTAAAAAAAAAACCAAACCTACCTATTAGCAACAAAAATCTATTGCAAGTCTTGTATCTTTCTGCCAAACAGGGAAATTATAATCACCCCTGGCACTAATGGCTGAGGCACACAGCATGTAAAAAACTCTGATCTCTGCTATGATCATTTGATATTTCATATCCTGCTCTTCAGGAATACACTTTAATGTGTGAAGCCCTTCCTTTACCTGAAAATCTTTATTTGCTTCAACAGCAGTTATTCTTTATCTTTCCATCTTCACAGAAATGGAAAGCTATTTACTTCTTTGCAGGTTACCAAACAATACTGCTATTCACACAAGAAAAGCCTTCATTTTCTGTATTTGCTTTTAGCAACTGCAACTTCTGTTCCTGTTTTGTTCTCATGCTCCATGATACTGATTACCTTGCTCCATGACAATTTAAAAATAATTTAATGACCCAGAAATTATACAGCTTTTAATTGTCTTTAACTGAGTATAATTATCAAAACTCAACTATTGCATTTGGACAAGTTTCTATATGCTTATCTGGACAGCCATATTTAGAGTTATATTCATGTAAAACTTCATAGATAAGTATGGAAGCATATATTTGGATAAGGTTTTATCCATTTCATCTAGGGAAGAAGAGAAGCAAGAAATTATTCTTCAACATTTTAGTTTTGTTTTCACCTCAATTAATATTTTATCGAGTTTTATAAAATAAATAAAAATGAGTGCCTTCCCCATTTGTTCAGTACCTATGTATTACTTCAAACCTGAAAAGTAGATTAAAATAAATTAACAGTAGCTCCTAGACAAGTCAACTTATTTAGCCAGAAGACTGATAAATTCTGTACTAGCCTCAATTTTTCCATTTATTTGTTTTATTATACAGCATTTTAATATTGAGAGAGTAGCAGATAAAAGTGGAATTCCTGTATTTCAGGACTACACCTCTTATGGGAGACAGCTCAAAACATCTATTTGGTAATGTCATTTTTGTGAGTATGACCTTTATATGTGTTTCTATACAAAAATGCATATTATCAGTTCTACATTTAAGTAGCAATGTCTCCAGACTACTTTCAAAAACTGATTACTTACACTAAACCTTTTTAAATAAAATTCATTTTACCACATATACCTAAATTTTCTTCTGGCAATATTGCTTTCAGAAGCAACTAAGTCATTCATGTTTCCACCGTTTCTAATTTGCAAGCCCAGAAAATCTCACTGCGAGAGAGGAATTCTCAGATGTTATGCCCTATTTGGTAACATGCAGAAAATCAGATGCAGCGAGGAAATGGACAGGATTGTTTCCAAATATTTGATACAAATCCAAAACCCCTCAAGCCTGAATTTGTTTGGCAGAATAAACAATAGGGGGATAACATTGCCAAGACCCCGCTGTCTGTTCCCCTGTGTGCTTAATTATTTTTAGTCATCAATTGCTGTTGGAAATTTTTTTAATTTGGATTTTTCTAGAGCAAATTCACCAAAACAACTGCTTAAGATGTCAGCTTGTGTTACAGAAAGCTGTGGATTTCTAATATTTAAGTCATATTAGGCAAAACCCATCAGTAATGTCCAATTTACCAATTACAACTGTTTTTTCTTAATCCATGTGAAAATGTAATTGAAAAGGAAAACAAAAAAACCCCAAGCCAAATCTGTGATAATTTTTTGCTCCTAGAGTCTTCCAGTTGGGAAATGGACCCTCAGATACTCAAGCATTAGTGAATTCTTTTCAGCTAGATTGCAAAATTTGGCATCTCTTCAAGATCCATTGTTAGATGGACTAATAGAAATGGCAATAGAAGAAAATTTTTTATTATTATGTGGCCAGAAATTAATACTTAGGACAAAAAAATCCATATTATACTATAAAGATAAACAATTTTGTGGTTACTATGAGTCTTCAATTTTATTTGTTTTCCACTTGTGATAGTCTTGATATCTACAATGAAAGAACCTGAAGAAAAGGCACAAAGCCTGGGTTGCAGTGACATCTGCAAGGTAAATAACAACAATAACTCTGACGACCACTGGCCAATAGACTTTATGTGAAAACATGAAACTATCTGAAGTCCTCAGAATATCCACTGCTGAGGAAAATTTTGAAAGAAGCCAGAAGGCAAGTACTACTTGAACACCTGGCAAGTCTTGCATTACAGAGAACTCCTGGTCCTGCTGCCAACTGTCCCAAATGAGAGTGATGAGTCAGATACAGAACTGTTAGCATATTAAACAGGGAGAAGATCAGATTGTGCTTCAGGTGCTGGTGCAGCCAGTAATGGGAGGTGCATGATAAGGAGGAATTATGTCCAACATTCAACAAATGGTCTCATCCCACTTCACTCAACAAGTCACATGGAAGAAAACATTGATTTTAATAAACATTTTCCTGCCTGTGCCTGACAATGTTCTTCATTCCTTGTGAGGAAACTTGAGGTAAGTCTCCAGGGCCTGATCTGTTAAGAGTGCTGGCAACTGCAAAAGCCCATGTAAATCATACTGGCAAAGGCTGGTTTAGAAGCTCTGGTAGGTCTGGGACCTTGTACAGAGTCTGCTGTGGGGTTATGATTACTATGAAGAACATGAGTAGAAGCAGATTAAAAAAGAAAAAAAAAAAAAGAGGCTTTGGATACTTCTGAGGAAGTGTATTTCTGCTTAAAATGTAGCAAGAACCTATGCTTCCAAAAAAGTTTAAAAGCTGTGTTACAATATTTGTGAAATTATAAGATTTAGTTGTTCCAAACAGTCTTCAAAAGAGAATTTGTCTTCTAGCGAGATGTAGAAATCTCTTAATGTTATAATTCCTTTTCCTTAGCAGAAAATAAAAAAGAAAAAAAGGCCACCACTTATTTTATGTAAAACATTACAGCATATTTCTTCCTAAATCTAAGTACAATTCTTATACTTTCTGCAAATTAAAGATTTCCTGCTGCTTACAAAATGAGACAGTAGCAATCAACAAAATTCAATATTTCCAGTCATATCTCTTAGACTTGTCCTTATACACAACATCCTAATTTTGCCAACATAAATGTAAGTGTGGTGGCAAGGTGATCTGTAGTGAACAGTTCTGCATATGCATTTAACATCGTGGCCTTTGAAACTCAAATTCCATTGCTTAGTGGATAGCAAATAGGAAACTGTAAATTCTATAATAAAGATTCAATATCCTATTTAAAATAATTTACCATGTAGATAAGTTTAATAGGTGACACTATCGAATGTGGTTTTAAAGCTTTAAATATTAAAGCTCTAAATATTTAAATGTTTAGAAATTACATGACGTTGACATAAAAAGATTTTATCTAATGGAAGTCTCTTAAGTTTATTAATTCTTTTTCAGGTTTTATTTTTAGGCGCTGTGGTTTTTTTTTAACGACTGGTAGGTCTAGCAGCTGTACATGTGCATATGTAGAAAAATGGCACCAATTTGAGAAGCTATTTGATCTTCTGAGTGGAAATAATTATCGATGGATACTGAAAATTATTATATAGACGTTAAAGTTCTGTTAAGTCTTTGGATAGGAGCTGAAGTGTACAAATAGAAAGCAGATAAAAAGTAGCTGAAAAAAAGCTGATTTATTTTAATTATTATCTCTTCACACTGGTTTTTGACACTTTAGTTTCTAGATTGCACAAACTCATACATTCAAAGCATTTCATGATACACAGACAAAGACATTTTGCTGAGAATTTGAATAATCCAAAACAGTACTTTTGGGGCTGTTAGAAATGTATTCATCTATACAATATTAGAGCCACCAATGTACAAAGACACAAAAACACTCTAAATAAAGAATATACGTGAAAGCCATTTGTATTATGAATAAGGATATAGAACTTTTTTCCCCTTTCATCTGTAAACAGCCCATAAGGGGCTGGCTTCATTTTGATGTGGGATTGTCTCCCTGCAAACAGGGTACTTTTGGAAAAACACAGAGGGGTTTTAGAGAAATAAAACTGGAGTAACAGAAGAAAAAGAGATGCAATATTTGGTTATGTAGAAATTCCCTGCAGAAGACCAGATCCATGATCCCTCCTTCTGCTTTAGCTGTAAGATGTTGCCCTATATCCTCTGCAATCTTGAAGCCATCTACTCTTAACACTGGCTGTTGGTGCTTCTTTTTTGCTGGATTTGAAATCTACGTCTCAGTTGCAGCATTTTTACCTTATTTCAGTGTTCTTTGGGAGAAAAATGGAGCAGGAAAAGTGAATGCTTGTAAGCTAAAGCACTCAAAGGTTGAACACAAATTTCAGTGGATGTTAATCTATTGCAAAGGTCAGTGAATAATTTGCATCTATAGCATGACTATATTCTAGTCCTTCAGAGTTTTTTAAAGTGACTTGGACTTTAAATAAAAATTGTCCTTTAAATAAAAATTGGACTTTAAATAAAAATAGTTCATCAAAACTATTATAAAAAGTAAACCCCAATAAGCAGCCCCTTAGAAAGGCATCAGTATCCACACACAGACATAGAAGTGATAATTCAAGAAGCAGTGTAAAATGTCAATCTAGATTATAAATGTCTAGACAAATGTTAAGACCAATTCTGAGGCAGATGCCAAGATTCTTCACTCTTTAAGGCAACAGGTATTTTCAGACTACTTAATAAACCACAAATCTTTTTAAAACTGAGGTAAATGTAGATGATGTAAATAATGTTCTTAATTAATTCTTATTTTGAAAGCAAGGTATATGTCTCTTGACACCAAAAAGGGCTTTAAACAGAATAAGAAAAGCAATAAAACAGGACTCCAAACTACTTAGATCATCATGGTTTTACCAACAATTTGTTAGTTCATTAAACTTCCTTAAAATAAATTAAAATTTTAGATTCCATATGAAGTTGAGAGACTTGACAAATCACAGAAGAAAAAAGATATAACCAACTACAATTTGAGAAAGACAGTCAAATAAGAAGAAAAATAATGATGGGTTATGTTTGTTTTTTAACGTAGCTGACTATATTGTGCTTCTGTCATTTTAGACTCAAGACTTACTGAATTCTTCAAGTTCCTTTTGAACTACCACAATGCATTTCTTCATATATCCCTTGGAATTCCCTGCTTTAGCAATACCTATTTATCTGGAGACTACGGACACTGCCCTTATCAGTTCTAGGTCAAAACACTAATAAATAGCTTAAAAGCAATTTTTAGGCGGCTTTTAAGTTGTCATTGACTAATTTAGTATCAGCTCATTCCATGATAATATATGAAAAAAAAAAATTTAGATGGTGCATTTCCTTTATCTTTCTCTTCTCTTAGAAACCTAATTTATAAATACCAAACTTTCACTCAAAAATTTGCAAACATGATTCTATCTTCATTAAAACAAGAACTTCATTCTAAGGCATGGTTCAAGATAAGCTCCTATCCATTCAAACTGAAGACTGAGTGGTCTTTGGAGCAAGATATAAACCACACAGTCCACTGCTTCTGTAAATTTTACCTCAATAGGTAAAATAAATACATAGAAAATTTAAAAACTAATGTCTTACACTGTTAGAAGAGATTTGTTACAGAAATTGCAAGGCATCAGAAAAGAAACTTTGTGATGCAACTACAATGTTTTAAACATTATTTTTATTAGCCACAGTTGTGCAAAGAAGATGTGTTTCATTTTTTTATATCCTGATAGGTTTTGCTCTGCTGTTTGTCATCATTTACAATTTGATGGACTTGCCTGAAAGACTTCACTTATTTTCTTACAATACCTGCAGAAGTTTCATGAAAAATTAAGTAGTAATATAATGGCTACATTATTTCAGCTTTTTACATGTATTTCTTTAAGATTGTAGTGTTTTATACTTCATTTTTCTTTGCCAGTGGCAATCTAAAATAACTATCCCTTTCTTATCACTTAGAGACAAATGTAATAGTTTCCTCTGAAGAATTCCTTAAATTATGAATCAGAAGGCTCTTTTACTGTAGTAGATTTTTAGACGAGTAAGTCAGATGGCAGATGTGTTTAAATTTGAGGTACAGAGCTTGCAATCATACTCTTTACAGAAACAGCTACCTGAAAGGATACAGAATTTAGCTGGGAGATGAGGGCTGAAAAATGCATTGTTATCAAACTGTGTTCCTCTTGGAGTCAATAATTATTCTACCATTGCACCAGCAAAGAGGTGAGCAACACTGACTGGTCTTGACATTCCTGTGTGAGTTTTAGTTTCAAATTTTTTGCAGATTGCAGAAAGATATTAGTCTAATATGCATATCTGGGTACAGTAACTCTGAATTCTTAGAACAGAGACAAGACCAGGACCATCAAGTTATAAAATCAGTTATCTCTTTCCTGATTTTAAGATAAAATCTACTAAAATTGAGACAACCAGCATAACTGAATTTTGGTAAAGTTAATGAATTTCCTGTGGGTACAGCTCCATACTTAGAGCTGGGGGGCTTTTGGTGGTGGTGTTTTTTCTTTTTTGTTATTTCTGTTTGGTTTTGGTTGTTTTTTTTTTTTGTTTGTTTTTTTGTTTGTTTGGTTGGTTTTTTTGTTTTTGTTTTTTTTGGTTTGGTTTTGTTTTGTTTTGTTTTGTTTCTGTTTGTTCTGGGTTTTTTTAGCTGAAAGAAAGCTTATGAATCTGAACAGAATATACAAGTTGTTTTGGTCCTCTCAGATCAGCAGAAGTACTTCTGCACATCATACATACGGGAGTGAAGCGTCACCATCCACCATTTGAAGCAAGGATGTTCTGTAGCTGTATACTGCAGCTCTGTAGCTTGTCATTCCTAAGCAAATGAGCAGGGTGAAGATACATGAATGTTGTTCATACCTGTTTAATATTTCACAAAATTTTCTCTATATAAATTATGATCATGTGCCTGTCAATGACCAAATGGAAAATAGACATGAATTACTGTATTTTGTTTTTTTGAATGCATCAGATTGAGTTCAAAATTCCAACAAAATGTGTGATAAACCACAGTAGTCTATGAGATTGTTGGCTAAAAAACTTTATCCCTCTCTATTTTTTCTATATTATCTAAGTTTTCTAATACACAGTGTGATTTAATTGGTTTTTTATCTGAGTTTTGCAATAAAATATTTTACCTTTCATGTAGAAAACAAATTCACTGGCAGTATCAGAAAGGTGCAATGGAATCAACTTTGAAAGAAATTTAGAGATTTTGTATACACAAAATATCCTTTCAGTAGTCTTTTGATTGTTATCTACATAAATTGTGGAAAAAGGATATTTACTGAGAGCAGTAAATGCAGAGCAAGAATACGGATTTTTACTGCTACTGAAAGTGAAGGAAGTTTTGGCTTTCCATTGTGTTTGTCAGGTGTGACAATTGAGTGAAGCTCTCACAAAATATTAAATCATTATAGTACCATTCCTGCCCTTACAAACACAGAAAAAAACCAAACAAAAATAAACCAAAAAAGCCCAACAACAATAAAATACCCACACTGCAAACCCATTAAAACATCCCCAGGTACTCAGGTATGCATATAAAAAGTAAAATATATGAATGAATATATTTAATTACCCACTTGTTATCACCATCCTCTCAGATAGTTGATAGAATTGAAGCCACATGCTTCTACCCACATCTTCAATCTCGGCAGGAGGAAGAAGTCATTTGACCAGAGCTTTGTTATGTTATTAAGCATCCTAAATGAATATGTTATTTGCCCCAGGATAATTCAGAACTTAAATTTTAGAATCTTTCTGATTGTATAGAAGTAAAAAAACACCAAAATAATGATTTATAAGTGTCAGGAAAATGTACAGTATTAATCTTTGCAAAATACTTTGAGAAAAGAGTTATTAAAGGCTCTATGGAAACAGAAGCACTAATTGAGCTTAATGGATTCTCACAGAACAGAGAGACAGCATGTACTGTAATTCAACAAATTACCTGTTGTTTTGAAGTCTGTGTTGTGCTGGAGTGGCTGGATAAGGCTTTAGTGAAAAGTGAGTTAAAATCATACTCTCTCAAAAGTTATTTAGGATTTTTTTTTTTCCCAGAGAAAGATCTGCAAAGACAAAGCTATGTTCTTTCTGATCTTCATAGAAGTTACTGTCAGAGTACAACAGAAACTCCTTCGCAGCTAATTTATTATCACTGAAAAATGTGGTTACGGAAGAGATAGAGTGAAAGGATTTTATGCTTTAGGACAACATTTCCAATAAACATGATAAAATTGTTACATTGAAAAACTTTTCAGAAGTTTTTATAATCTTTGCTAATACAGACTTTCATAAACTATGTGCATCTCTCCTTGTCTGAATACATTGGAGAGGCTTTTCAACCTTCTATATGCTGCCACAGTACTTTTAATGGCTATTTCACATACTCTATGCAAATTCTATTGTGCATATTGAAAGCAAGCTTTAAAAAGCAGGAGAGACAAAAATTTGTCAGTCTTCAGTCTCACAGGACAGCACAAAAGTACAAGCACATTTCCCACTCATCACCCTCTAATTTCTAAGAGCTTAGATGTAAGATTTGTAGGCTTAAGTTTAAATTACAGGAAATATAAACATTTAGTTGCCTTCAATAACACAATTTAGCTTTAGAAAAGACATTTCTCAAAGAAAGATATATTTATTTTTAGCTTTAGAAAAGATGTTTCTCAAAGAAAGATATATTTATTTTTGCAAGGCGGGATATTTACCATTGTTGGTCTGTGGACTGAAGAGATTTATTCCATGGTTTTTTACATTTATTTGTATTTGGAAGGTGGTGTGTTCTGGTTTTTTTTTTTCCTGTATATGCAGTACAAATTCTTTGAGCAAAATTTGGCCTGTTTTTACTTTTGTAGGGATCACGCTCGTAAAGGACATGTCACTCCTAGGACAAAAAATACTCCATGTTGCAATACATAAACCAGGGAGATGTCAAATTATTCAAGCTAGCTTTGAGTAGCATGAAAAATAGGTTTCTTTTCTGAATTTTACTTTGGAATAAAACTTTGAAATATTAGGTGGAAGCTGCTGAAAAAGTAAAATTAAATACTTCCTCCATACTTGAAATATTCTAGTTTATTTAATACTTTGTAAAGCATACAAAATTAGATCTAGTGCTGTGTAGTTTTCTTTACATGGATTTCAAAGGTATACCCAAGATCTGAATTTCGCATTACAACACAGTTGTACAGAGAATTGTTTGGTGTCCTCTGACCTTCCCATAATGGAATAGATAATGAATGTTCTATTAATTTTCTAAAGTAGTTCATAATTAGGATACTCTCTCAGGCTGCACCTGGGAACTTGACTTAGTCATAAAACTGTGGAATTTGAAGTTAATGTCTAAATGAAAAATTTGCCCCTAAAGGATTGAGGTGGGAGGTCACAGGCCTCTCATTTATTTGACAACAGGTAATCAATGACCAAGTAGAGCATTTATTGGATAATATAGGTAGCTGCCCCTCATAAATTGTGAATTATACACCTTTTTCTTGTGTTATGCTGAACTTTCTACCTTCTAGGTCCTCAGGTAAATGGGTTTGCTCCGTGAGAGTGCAGAAAAGGTCATTTGTACACAAAATATTTTTCCAGGAGGACTACAGTGCTCATGGTTTCTTCTTCCTCACTCTTTGGTCCACTTGCAGCATGTTTTCAAACTCAGAGAAATTACTTATACTTTTTTCACTGGTTCCACGCAAATTTGCTGTATCATGTGTTTTACACATTGTGAATACTTGTTCTTTGAGTTTCTTATTAGCACTAAAATTGCAGTTCCTATGACTGCATCCCTTTGGTAATCAGTAAGCGACCACTGGTCAGCTCTTTGCAATCCCAGTATTATCTTGTGCCTGCACTTTGGAGTCTGCTGCTGTCACACCATGGAGAATATTCCACTACACTGCATTACACTCACGGGCCGTAGATAGTTCGTTCTGTATGTAAGAAACAACTGTTAATAGTATCTAAGAGTTAAGAAAAATTCTTTACAGTAATAAGCATTATGCAACCATGATGCAACAGCTAAAACAAGGGGAATAACAGTCAGTAAGTCTGGGCCTTAGGTAGTTTTTGTAACTGCCAGATAAGATCAAACACAACTCCAGACAGGCCAAAGTTTTAAAAAGGTTTAATAAGCTTTGTGGCCACTGTTGTTAGCTTAATGCACTACTACATTTACCAGGTTGCTAGGCTACATTTAACTATGGACATATGAGCAATTGTATTTTTACTATTTTTAAAGTAATGTTCCACATTCCACAAACTGATTTCCAAAGATATTTTAAGAGCACAGGGGAAACAGAACAACAAGGAGAGATGGTCTTAGCAGGTGTCAAGACAATTTTTCTCAAAGAACAAGCACTTTACCTGAAAGAAGAGGATCTCTTCTGAGAAGCAGTGAAGACCACTAACGTGCTATTTCACAGAATGTTTTTGTCCATTGACTAACAAAACACAAAAAATATTTTTCACTTTCTCTCTGTATCTATCATTCTCCTAAGACTTTATTTCTGAAAAAGTAGCATATTTTTTTCTCTAGAAACAAAATTTTTAGAATCAGTTTGAGTTTTATTTAAAAAGTCTGATCAACTAAAAGAGGGAATAAAATTTGGGTTAAAGGAAGCTTGAATTTTGTGACACTCTTATTTTGTGTATGATTGAAATTTTGCATCTTTCATCTGTTTGCAAATTAAATGTATTTGATTAAATTCATTCCATTTGAAAATAGACCTTTTTTTTTTTTTTTTCAAATATATAAATCCTGTCTCCACACAAATAGAGAATTTCATAACACTTTAGAATGCTCCCACCAGGCAACAATAATACTTGAGACAAAACATAACTTAGCAATTCCTTTCTACTGAGAGCCTTTTGTTTCAGAACGAATAGTCTCCTTTTCTACCTCATTCTCAGAACTCTTACTGGCCATACTAGGTAAGTAATGAAATGTTCATCCAATACAGCAGAAAGCAGCTAACTTCGCAATCAAGCAACGTTTCATAATACGAACAAAAGCATTTAATTATTAGAGGCTTCTCTGTTTGATTTCAAGATTGTTCCATCTGTTTTCTCTTCAAGGCTGGAATTCTTAAAACTGATATAATTTTGGTTTGACTTATGAAAGGAATTTCCAGTTTCACTTACACTTTAAAGCCTTAAACCACTAAAGTTTTCTTAACTCTTCTGAGGACACATTTGGTACCAAAACATCCTTAATCTTCTCACTGCTCTGCACTTGGAATTTAACACTGAATCTTATGATAAAAGAACTATCTTCTGGGGGAAATTTCAACAAAATCTCAAATCAAAATGAGAAAGGCAGGCTGAAAAAATAATGACATACAACGGTTCTAAAAAATTTGAAAAACTGATCATAAACCAGAAATATCCTTCCTCCATGATGTAAGAATATAAATTTATCAACAAAAATTTTTACACGATCACTATTGTGATTGTCAGTCTAACAAATCTGTCTTGTTTAATGATATTGAAATTAAAATTCTCTAGTATTGAATCCTGAGTTTAAATGACTTAATGGAATAGGAAAAATAAACCATAGGGTTACGATTTTTAGTAAAAGGTGCAGTTTAATGCAGTTTTATGTGTGCTTAAATTGGCTGATTTTCCACAAGCTTTAACAGTGGAAAAGACATAGATCTGTTCCTGTTTGTAAATACATACCCTTATTGCATGATTACTCTGGTAGTTCTTCCCTATTCATCTACAGGTCTGTCAAATGCAAAACCATAATTTAAAACATGATCAACTTCTCTGAGGATGACCTGCATATGATCACCTCTGGATTGTTAAAAATGCCATTAATTTCCCTCAGTTTCAAATCCAGATTGCCTAAATAATATAATTTAAACAGTGCATGCTTCAGGGAGAAAATATACGAGGAACTTTTCTTTTACTACAAACTGGAATTTCAATTAAAAGTATCCTGATAAGTAATGAGAGGATACTTTAAAGTTGACAGTACCTCCAAACCTGATTTACAAAAATTTCCCTAGTCTGTTTCAAAATTTGTAATTGTCATTCCTTTATTAGAAAAATAAACATATTTACCTTAAGGCCTACAAAGATTTAGACTTTGTACAGCTTTTTTACATACACAAAGGAGCACAAGTGTAGAGTTTTTATTTTACATAATCCCCATCTGGAGAGAAGGAAGAAATTTTTCCAGTTTCTTATAAAGGAAAATAATATTAGCTAGCTAGCCAAAAGAGCTAGAGTGGTATTGCTAATGAACACACATTACAGAAGAGGAAATTAGTGTAAAGGTCAGAAGTAGATTGATAATTACAGTGTGCTTAAACATATCTAACACATAACTCCAAACCACTGGAGAAAAAAGCAAGAAATTTCTTAAAAGGACTGTTTTCCATGAAAAAAAAAAAAAACCACAAAACAAACTAAAAACCAGATTATTAAAAGTAAAATGTCAATCATTTTACTTTTATAATGCTAATTTTATAATGCTACCTTTATAATGCTAAGAATAATGCTAATTGTGGGGGTTCAAAAAGTGTATTGTAGAAACACTTTTAAATAGTTAAAAAAATAAGTGCTTAATTTTGACATTTTCACAGACTTCATTTTCTTAGAAATACATTCATTTTAAAGTCTACTTTCTCACCTAGAATAAAAATTGTGAGGGAAAAAGGGGTAATACCTATTTTCTATCAATTATGTAATGAGATATGTCTGGCTTTTTTAATATTACATATAACTAATTTTACTAATTGTTTATATTCTTCAAATCATAAGTAACTTTTTACTCAATTTATGTTGACATGCTTTTCAGAGATAATTGTGTCCTGTTGTTGAGTTTGGTGGAAAGAAATTTCTCAATAAAACCAAAGGAAAATTTCTGCATGACTCTATAAATAACCTTAATGGTCGTGTGTGACGACTAGGGTTATGTTCATGCATTATTTTATTTTTTCCTTTATCCAAGAAATTTAGTTAGTAACAATGTGTTTATATTTGCCAGCTAAATCTTTAGAGAATCTAAAGGTGGATGCTTGAAATAACATCATCACTGGATCTATAAGGAAGCACAGAGATGATTTTCAGCACGTTTTTAATGCTGGAATGATTATTTATGATAACAAAGTCTACTGACTCTCTAAGTAATACCAGCAGAAAAAATCTGATCTGGATATTCTAGAATTTGGCAGTTACAGCTTCCATCCCTGTTGTATCTGAGATATCAACAAACCTTGCCAATAGTCCTGGATTCTCTACTGATCCATTCTTGATCTATATGTTTGTTCATGTGGGCAATATGCTATGTAAAATTTGGGAATTTTACATAGCATATTGCAGTGTGGACCCCACACTGGAGTGTGCAATCTCAGAGAATATAAAAAGCCTGTGAAAATGACTGCTTTTCTGAGCATTACAACGAGATTTCTCAGAAGTCCTCAAAAGCCCAGCTATTGACCCTACATGCTTCATAAATATTGTGCGCCCAGTTGGTTGCACTCCCTGCCAGGGCCCTCAGGGCAGCCACAGCTGCTGTGGCCCCTAACCAGTCTCCCCTGGGGGCCACCACCCACATCCATGTGCCCGGGATCCCTGTTAAAACAGGACAGTTCAGGAACGGGTCCAGGACTGAGCTAGAGGAG
>VZRQ01009967.1:1157288-1170125 GCA_013397975.1 Machaerirhynchus nigripectus
GTTAATAAACTTCTTCATATTCTTTAAGTTTGGAGCCTGCTTTGCATTCCTCCTAATTCTTATCTCACAGAAGGTAAGAAATGCAAACCAACCCACTACAGGGGCAAACTGATGGGGGAATGTGCAGGGGAAGGCCACCAAGTAGGAACAAAGAGAGTAGACAGAAAAGGGTAAGGAAGGGGTTGGTCACTTGTAAAAAGGTGCTAGTCACTACACAGTCTGACTATGCTCTGTTCCGTATCTCCACAGTTTGTCTTATTTTCTTACTAAATACTTTCTTGATTGTCTTTCTGTATAATCTCAGTCTCTATCCAATGTGCTTTTGAAGACCTATCACTTAAAATTTTAAAAAACATACATGCACTTTCAAGGTAAAAAGGGTTTCTCAAAACCTAGTATTTGGACCACAGAGGGTTATCTTTTTAAACAGAATTTATGCTAGATCAGTTATACATTAATCAATCCTTGTCATTTATAATTAGCTGTTATATATAGCTTTTTTGAAATTAAATTCATCCCTGCTGTTTATATGAATATTGCAGTGGGGGGAAAAAGCTCACTTGGCATCAATGAGGAAAATTCAACCCACAACTTATAAAGTACCCAGGGAGAGCTTTGCTGTTTCCTTATTATGTTCCATTTGAACTCTATAAAACTCACACAATGCAAAACATAAAATCCTGTATTATTTATGATTTCTGCTGTTTCACCACTTACAGTCAAGTAATTTATAGGTGAAACTCCATTTCCTAGACTGTTCTTTGTCTAATATTGTTTATGAATTTTATATTCTTTTTCTGACTGAGTTTATTATTTCGGTATATAGGACAGCTAAACTCCCTGGAAACCACTGCCCACTTGACTAAGAATAGGTATGTGAAACTGCAGGTTTATTGACATTGTATATGACCAACTGAAATATGAAATACTTCATCCGCATTCCTAATAAACAAAGTCTGGCTTTCTTTCTTAGGTCTTAAACAATGGTATAGGAGTTTCATTAAAACTTTGTGGTTTCATAGTGACAAAGTATGAAGAATAAAATAGAATGGCTGAACCTAAACTAATGCAGTTTTGCTGAAACCATAAGGATTGATGGTTCATAAACAACACAGACCAATACAAAAGACAAAGATCTCTGAAACTGATGGTTTCAGCAGTTAAGGGAGCAGAAGAGGAGTTCTGAAACTCTCATCAACAGTCCATTTTGTGCTGTATATTTGTCCTGTTCAATTGGCAATGGCACAGATCTCATTTCCCTTCTGTTTTGCAACTGACACCTTATGACAGGTGAAAAGAGTGCATAGTCAGTCAAAATAAAATTGAAATTATTGTGGGAAGTATTTCAGTGGTTTTGTTTCTCTACTGAGAGATATGCTTTTGTCTTTTACACAATGTATTTATGTTAATTCCTGCTGTTTGCTTGTTTTTTCGCTATGTCGTATTTAATTTCTTCCTTCCTCATGAAGCTAGAAAATAAAAATAGACAGCTGCATGCAACCATATACCTCAGGTTGTATCTCAGCTGGTAAAATCTGGAGCATTTCCAAGTTTTGTGGATCTGGTGCAGAGTCTCCTCCTCCATGGCTTTACACCAGTGCTGGACCAAAGCCTGCATGCACAGAAATCCACTTTAGTGCTGCAGAGAGGAGATAAAAGCACAGGAGTTGTGCCAGAGTCAACAAATATTCCATAGGTGAACAGAAGTCCTAGACTTTCTTGGAACTAAGATGTCCACCTAAATCAGATCACTTTCAGTGAACCTTTAGCAAAGGATCTACAGATTAAGACCACAGTTCCAGAAATTCAAACTTAAAATGTTTTTGTGCCCAGAAAAGACCAAAATTCTGCAAACTACTATGGAGTGAAGAATATAGCCATACATCCCTCAAAGAAAAAGATGAATCAGACCCTACCCTCTGAGCATTGTCTGATTCTGAATTTCCTTCTTTCTTGCTAAAGAATGAACATGCAGCATATTCTTGGTTGTTTTTTAACACCTTTTCAGTTATTTTCGTTCACATGTTGGCAATAGCAAAGAAATGAGCCTCCAGACATTTAACTGCCAGCTAACTCATAAAAGAGTTAAGACCACAAAACTTCTACTGTTCAGAATGAAAAAAATGGCAAATGATTCACCAGTCTGTGCTAAAAAAAAACCAAAAAAAAACCCACCACTTTTTTTGCTGAACAATTGTTCTTCTCTTCCTTCCAGACATGCACTCATTTACTGTTATTAACCTCTCAAATTCACTCAAATTGGAAAATTGTATGCATCCCAGTAGGAACCAAGATAGATGACCCAAGAAAACCTCTGGAGTGCCTTTTTTTTCCCCCACAAAAAGCAGTTAAACATTTTGACCAAACTATTTTTAAATGAGATTTTAGTGCATGAAACTTTATTTCCAAAATGTTTGTCTTCTGTGGATAATTTTTTTTTGCCACAAAAATACATGGATATGCTAACTTTGGAAAGAATTTCAAAGGTCCACAGATTCAAGGATGATGCAATCCTTGCAAGATCTGAACGATGATTTGGAAGAGTGCATCTCTTTGCACTGATAATAGAGGGAGCCCAAATACTTCTAATTTGGGTATTGCATCTGAATCTCTTAATATAAATGCCTGACCTAGCTGTCTCCTAATTCTTGTGAGCAAAGTATTACATATAAAAGATAATCTAGTTTAACTTCAAAAAGTCTTAAACTAAAAAAAAAAAAAACAAAAAGCAGACCAAAAGAAAAAAAAAAAAGAAAAATAGAAAAGAAAGGTAAATAGAATTTTATTTCTTGGAATTCATAAATAGAGTAACTTTAAATGTCTGTAATTTTAATGTGCTAGTGAAAAGGTTGGTATTTCCATTGTTTCACTGTCAAAACATTTTCATGGTCTTGTATAAATGATGCTCAGAATGTATTTTAGGATTCCAGAATTAACCTTAGGATTTGTACTCTCTCCTAATGAGTTGAGAATCCAACAATTTCCATATAAAGTAAGATTATATAACATAACTTTTATTCTAAAAAAAAACCCTCATGTGATAAAACATTTGTTTACTCTGAGCATTGTTGCATTTTTCTTGCCACCAATATTTTAGTATTTCATATATTTATTTATGTATGTACAAGTATTTAAGTAATGGAAAGTCACTTCTTAGAATTAGAAAATCAATCAAGGAGTTGTATGATTATTAAAAAGGTAATATTGAAATTTAAAGAAAAATATTTTTTCAAACAAAAAAATTTCAATGTCCCTATAAACTCTTTCAGACAACTGTCATAGATAAGAGATTAGTGAAGTGTATTGCACAGAATCAATATTAGACTGAACTACTGAGGGAAGGTGTATGTATCACATCAGACAAGGCAAACAAGGAAAAATTCAAAGCACAAGGCAAAGTATATAATATCAGTGTAAAATGCAAACGCTGACCTTGGGGGATAATGACTGAGCCACTCCACATCACTTAGTGAAGGAAAGAAAATCCTACTTGAAGTTGAATAACTGCAAGGATATTAAACTGAACAGATCCATGAAAGGATGTTGGTAGAGTGATGAAAAGTTTCTTGACCTGGAAAATTGTTGCAGTTCTATATAGCCTGCACTGAAAAAAAAAAAAAAAGACTACTTCAAGTTCTACATAAAATTATGAGGGAGCAGTATGTTACAGATTCCTAATTTTATAATCCATTAAAGCAACATTAATAATCTTCTGTGCATTTTTTCTTTTATTCCACATGTGCTATCCAAGAACTTGGTTAATTCCTCATTTAACCTTCTTGGACAGATGAGAAAGAGAGACATGTATGCCTATAAGAAGTGAGCTGAGAATCTCTGATATTAACCTTGCTCATAACTTGTCCTCTTGTTAACATGTTTTATTTTCTGTCCTTTTTCCTTTGCATTCAGGACTCTTCCACTCAAGCCTGGGGATGCAAATTGTGACACATTCAGAGGTCAGTAAATACCGAGATTTTTTTTTTTTGTTTATTAGTACTATCCATCACTAAATAAAACTTGAAATTAATTTGGTAGTTTTCTGCACATTAGAAGAAATAAAACTGAAAGATTTAGCTCTTTTTGTAGTTATTAAAAGGACTTAGGAGTAAAGACCATGAAAAGAACTATGACGTTTTATCACCAAACAGCAAATGATGTAAATAATCTGCACTTGATCCATAAATCACATCAGTATTTTCCAGATGTAAGTGCTTAAAGTGAGTATAAAATATTGATTTTATAATGTGCTTCAAAATTTTATTGCATATTCCACAGAGAATAAAATTTTTTAAAATTCAACAGTTTAGAAGTCTTTTTTTCACAGTTTATTGCTCCTTTTCTTTCAAAATGTCTTAATTTTGGGATTCAGCTGCTCAAAATAAAGGAAGATAAAGGCATTATGTACTAAATGTAAGCATAAGAAGAAATCACACCCATTTATTTGATTTACATCAAGTAGTGTCTTAGCAGAATAAAAACATGATTCAGAATTGCATGTCCATAAACTGTTTAAAATATTGTTAACTTTTAACTGTAGTAAAAAGTAATGCAATATTATTTTATAACAAATTGAAGGCCGACCTTTTATGTTTTAAAACATTATGTGGTTTTGTTTAGAAAACAGTGCATTTCTAAATAAAAGATTATTATCGTAATGGTGATTTTCACATCAGATAAAAAAATAATCTTGATGACTATTTGTTTTCCTGTAAAAGTATGCATATCTTACAGTAAATATTATGAACCTTTGACCCTCAAAATATTTTATACAGACACCATGCTCATTGATATGGGGTAATCATTAAGAAAAGAAATATAATCAGGAATTTTCTCTCTTCAGATTTATAGATATCTTAGCTCAAACTTCATCTGCTAGAAATCAGTTATTTTACCAACTTCTCATGAAAAATTATGAGGTATAAGCATAGTTTAACTTCATGGTTTTCCAGTTCAGAATTTGCTCTAAAGGAATGATGCAAAGACTGTTTTCTCCATAAAACATCTTCAATCTCAGTGTAGAGCTAGAGAAAAATATAGTCCACAGCCACTGAAAAGCGTCAAAGTCAGAGAAAAATAAGGGGTTTTAAATTGGCTGTGTATGAAGGGACTTCCAGGTGAACTATTGGAGCATAGGGAGTCTTGCCATTTTTGACAGAATCATCCTTCTCCTTTGAAAACAAAAAATTAAGATGCCAATTTGTTATTGAATAGCACAATAGACTGCAAAGTCCCTTTTACAGATTTTTGTAAGCATATCCATTCATAAAACCTGAATTTAGTGAAGCAAACTATGCCACCTTTCTCTGTGAAAGGGTTCATGAGTTGAAATATGCCAGTGTAAAATTAACATGCTGGATTTGAGTGATCCTGCTGGATGAGGAAGTGTCTGTAGCAAGGAAGTAACGAAGGTTTTGGAAAGAGTACAGTTTATGGAGGTGAGAAAGAGATTTGCTAGCTCATTTGGTGAGGAGAAGGACAGGTATTTATCACCCACATAACAGAATATTATATTTTTTAATGTTAAAAACATATTGCAGGCTAAAGACATAGGCTAACAGTAGCCTCAAGGAGCTCAAAAAGGAGAAGTCAGAGATCTGTATCTCCACTGAAAAAGAGCTATGGACTGTGAAGAGACTTACAGAATGTATATGTATTATTTATAATTTATCCAATCCAGCAAAATTTAAATTTGGATATTGGGTAGAGGAACTTCTAATATTAATATAGTATATTATCACAGAAAATTCTATGTTCTAAAGATAACCAAAAGACAGTGCCCTAGGCCAAAACACTCTTATATAGTTTGTTTAGTAATGGATCTATTTTATGACTGTTTCTCATGTACATTCCATGAATTAATCGATGGAAAATTAGCAGTGTTTGCCAATTGTTCTAAATGCCATGTATAATTGTAGACACCTGAGATTAATTCTATCTCTTCACAGAAAGAAAAATGCACAATAAAAAGATCAAATAGTGAGAAAAAGATACCCAGCGTTATTTTTCCCCAACAATTTTCCTCCCTTGAAAAAGGTTGCTAAAATTATCAGATCATGTAATACGTTTTATCTGAGAGTTCAAACCTTGGTAGTGGTATGTCTGCTTGTCATCATGACAATCAAGATGAATATTTGTAACACCTGGAATACTTAAATTCGGGAGTTAAACTGAGGTTCCTTTACTCTAGTTGGCTCAAGGAGAAATCCCATCCAGAGGTAACAGTTAAAAATCACTCAAAATTTTACTGGCAGAAATACAGAAAATTAAGGAACTTTGGCAAAGGAGTAAATACAACACAAAATTCCATATAAAGCACTTATTATAGCATCCCTTAGCATTAATTTAGTATTAACTTAGCATAAACTTAGCCCATTTAACCTAGAAACCTTTAAACCTAGGAGATGTTAGGTCACCCAAGAATATTCCATGAAAGAGTTTAGAAGGAGAAGAAAGAAAGAGGGAAAAAGACAGAAGAAATATAGAAAAAGACACATATACCTACCAATTCCTAGGGTTCCAACATGCATGAGATAGGAGATCCATGGGAGCTGGCAGGGTCCAACACATGTGGCTGCCTCATGGGGCCTTGTTTCACCAGAAAGTAAGGCCTGACTCACCCCAACCACACAAACAGGCATTGGCTCGAGACATTTACTTAATCCAGTCTGACAGTATTACTCTGTTTGGACACCAGTGTCACAGAGTTTGTTTCAGTGTTGGTCAATGTGTTTAATTGCTAGAGAGTCTCAGTATTGCTTCCACAACAGGTTACATAAAAAACTGTAAATGATCCCATCTAAAAATTAAGTTTTTGTGTTAATTGTTGTGAATTATTAATGGGCAAAATCAGATATGTACCTAGTGTAAATACACAGAGGTAAAATATGTGGCACAAATTTGGTGTGTCTTGGTGTATATAGCTGGGGCCCGTAGCAAGAAATATGAGAGATCGTGTGGAATACTTTGATTTTATGCAAGACTGGGGAGCTTCCAGACTCCAGTATACTAGGTGTACTTCCTCTTTGTTCACAAACATCCTCAGACAGATATAAAGATTAGGATTCTTTTGATCATTACTATAAATAGTGGAAGACACCAGTGCACTAGATACTGTTCACACCTATATTTGCATCTAAGATACACGTATAGAATCATGGAATCTTAGAATCATAGAATAGCCTGGATTTGAAGGGACTTTAAAGATCATCCCTTTCCAAGCCACCTGTGAGGAACAGGGACACGTTTCAGTAGACCATGTTGCTCAGAGATCCATCCAAACTGGCCTTAAACACTTTCAGGGATGGATCACCCACAAATCCTCTGAGCAATGTGTTCCAGTGTCTCACCATCCTCACAGTAAAGTTTTTCCTAATATCCAGTCTAAACCTACTCCCTTTTAGTTTGGAGCCAATTCCCCTTGTCCTGTCACTACATGCTTTTGAAAAAAGTCCTTCTTCAGGTTTCTTATAGGACTCCTTTAGGTATTGGAAGGCTTCAATAATGTCACTCTGGAGCCTTCTCTTCTCCAGACTGAACAATCCGAATTCTCTCAGCCTTTCCTCAGAGCAGAGGTGCTCCATCCCTCTAATCTTCTTGGTGTTCCTTCTCTGGACTTGCTCCAACAGGTCCATGAGGACATGTCCTGTGCTGGGGACCCCAGAGCTGGATGCAGCACTGCAGTTGCTCACCAGAGCAGAGCAGAGGGGCAGAATCCCCTTCCTGACCCTGCTGCCCACGGTGCTCTGGATGCAGTGCAGGGCATTGTTTGGCTTTCTGGGCTGTGAGCGCACATGGCTGGGTCACGTCCAGCCTCTCATCCACCAGCATCCCCAAGTCATTCTTGACAGGTTTGCTCTTGATATGTTAATCCCCTTGTCTTTGTTGATATCAGGAGTTGTCCTGACTCAGATGTAGCAACTCACACTTGGTTTTGTTAAACTGCATGACATTTCTATGGGCCCACTCCTTGAGCTTGTCCAGGTCCCTCTGCATGGCATCTCGTCCTTCACGTGTATCAACTGCACCACTCAGCTTGGTGTCATCTACAAATTTGCTGAGCGTTCCCTTGATCCCTTTGTCTCTGTCATTAATGAAGTTACTAAATAACACTAGTCCCAATATAGAGTCCTGAGGGACACCACTTGTCACTGATATCTGAGCCATTGGCCACTACCCTGTGATCATCCAACCACTTTCCTATCCATCTAACAGCCCACTCATCAATTCCATCTCTCTCCAATTTAGAGATAAGGATGTTGTAGGGGACTGTGTCAAAGGCTTTACAGAAGTCTTTACATCTATTTTTACAAAAGATAAATGACATCTATAGTTCTTCTTCTGCCCAATGTTGAAGTCAGTCTAACACAGAAGACCGCTGGATTGTTGTTACAATCCGGGTTAAGCCCAGAAGAGCAGAGAAAACTAAGTCTCTGTGCATAAACTGGAAAGAACATAGTGAAGGTTCAAAATATTCCCAAAAACAAGATTAAAACCAAACGAGGTTAAATGTTGGTGCCAAAAATTTGATGTATTTTATTTAATAGTAGAAGAGGCAAAGAGAAGGAAAGAGAGAAGAAAGAAAGAAAGAAAGACATAGAGAAAGAAGTGTATGTGGGGGGTGCGGAGGACAGGGAGAGGTGACAGGGGTTAGGTGGAAGAATATCACCCATCCGAGGGTCCCAGCGACATCTCGTTGCTCCCCTCCATCCGGTTTTCTTGGTGGTGAGGGTCCCCTGCTGCCGCCATGGCCACGCGGCCACTCGCTGCCACACGCCAAAGAGTAAAAAGTCCCATGGATTAATACGCACCTTGGGCCAGGTGGGAACACCCATGTGCCTCCCTTGCAGGGGCCAGCTTGACACACTGTCCTTTGCGTTATCTCTGGTGCTCTGCTGCAGGGTCTGGGGACTCCTGTGAGGGGGAGCCCTTTGCTGGGCCCTGTCACCCCCTCTGCTGCAGATAAGCTTTCCCCCGGGTGAAGGGCCCCTCAGCTGGGCTCTGCACGGTGAGGATGGGCATTAACTGCCTTTGACCAGAGGCTTTTCCAGCACACACCCAAAGCCTCTCTCCCCCCACCCATTGGTGCCAGGGTCTGTGCAGGCCTGGCAGCTGATAGCCCTGGGGCTGTGGTCTCCACCCTGGAGGTGCTAAACCTAGGCTTTTGTGAATGTCCCCAGCCCTGAGTTGATACTTTATCTTATCTTCATCAGCGAGCAGTGTAAGGCCTCAGTCAGGGCCCCTTTCAGGGTGCGGTGGTCTTCTCTGCAGCTTTTGCAACATAGTTTTAAAAGTCCTTAATTTCAATAGTTTAAGTCATAAACTGTAATATTTCAGTCTCTCTCAATTGTTCAGGCAGGGGAACTTCCCTTGGTGAAGTCAAGCATGCTGGCTGTCTTGAATCATCTCCCTGTTCCCTATGTACTTCAGCACAGCTAATGGGAGGAGCTGTTCCATGACCTTCCCAGGCACAGAGGTGAGGCAGACAGGGTGGTAGTTCCCAGGGGCCTCCTTTCTGCCTTTTTAAAGATGAGTTTAAAAATTTCCCTTTTGTCCAGTCACCTGGGGCTTCACCTGACTGCTATGACTTAGTAACATATGTGCATTTATGAAAGTGACTCTAAGACTATATATATGTTTATTTTTTGTACTAACAAGTATTTTGTACAATTGCACAAAAAATTGAGGTCATGATCTATAACCATACAGATTGCTGCAATATGTGTGTTCTAAATTAAAATAAAAACAAAAAAATCAAATAATCTAATAATGAAATAATTGCTATATGACACAAGACAATAACATGACAAAATAAAAATATAAAGAATAAGTTCTACATCATTTGTTTTAACTGATGAAACACTAAATTTTCATCATTTGCTATTTGCATGTTAAAATACCATTGTATTTATGGTAGATTTTAAAGTTATTACTTGTGTTGCTCCAGGGATCATTGCAAGCAAAAAGTAATACTTTTTTCCTTTTCATGTGAACTCAGTGTATTGTACTCACGCCTATACATGCTGTGCAGCATGCCAATCAAATACTTTTTTCTATTTATACTAGTTTCTGATTTCTGCTTAAATATTCCCAATCCCTTTTTCTTCTCACTTACAGCATCTTCAGCTGCCAAAAGCTGCAGTGAGTGAGAGAAATCACTTTGTACTCTAGCTTTTCCTCCAATATGTACATTATAGCAAATCTACTCTCACTTTCAAAAGGAACAGATGCCTGTAAACCATCTCTGGTATAATTTTAAATATAAAGTGTGAGCTTCAGGCCATGGAGACAGGAATTTACCCCTAATGTCTAATTATTAGCTTGATGAGATATCTCCTGGTACACCCAAAAGCATATGAATCTTTAATGCTGTTGTGCAAACAATATGACTAAGAGAATAGTATAAGCATATAGATATATCTTCATATCTAGAATGAATAATAAAATACAAATAAATCCTAATTTTTTTTGCATAAATCATATAAATTGGGATGCGCGCAATGTGGCACTGAGCATTAAAATTCTTAAAGTTAATTTTAAAAACTGAGACAGCAAACCTCACATGATAGAATCTGGATAAATTTAATATAACACAAAAAAAATATTGACAACAGATACAGATGAAGATAAGAGAATCCATTCTACAGCAGCTCAGGTTCCTTAGAGTCTTTGTACTTTGTTGTAGGGCAACAAGGGGGACGAAAATTGCATAAAATCAGTGCTACTGACTACTGTTCCCTACTTAAAATATAATTACAGATACAAAAGCCTATAGAATAAATCATGTTAAATGTCAGTAAATGTATCAAGATCCAAGATTTTATAAATCTTCAATAAAATTCAGTAAGGTAATGTTTTACATATTGTCTTAGGGTGTGAAATTCTATCTCAGTTGCAACCTTCTGCTGGAATTAGAACTGGTTCATGCCACTTTGGCCTGGACCAAGGATCAAATGGATACTTGACTATCTCCTCCTCAGCGTGGTAAGCAGTCCTGAGTTACCTCTCTCCCTTAGATGCTCAAGCACACGTCTTTCCCCTCACAAATAATAATAATAAAATATATCATATTACTGCTGTTATAAGTAGCATGAGAACAGTAGAATTTATTAAATAATTATATCTAAGAAATTAAGAAATATGGGGTGTGTTTATACTACTACATATAGTGTGATCAGAACCATTCCCTGGCACAGGAAAACAGTCCTGTCTTCTGCTTCTCTGGCCAGAAGTATACCTTTCAGTTGCTCTTCCTACACATATAAGGAAGCATGTGGTGCCAGGAATACAAGCCTGACAATGTTAACTTCTTCCCTGATACTGTGAGGAGAAAGATAGGACAACTATCATGGAACAGCTCCTGTACAAAAGAGTGACTATGTGGATCACTGAGCATAGTCCCTGATACAGAGACACCAAATCTTTCCCTATTTCCATATATTTATTAATCTCAATATTAGAAGTAAAAATGTTTGTTAGTCTCCATTATTCTTCCTTTATAAGACTGCATTCCAGACTCTTTCTGCTCAAATGGCTATGAATTTTCTTGTATTATAAATATACTAATGATCAACATATCCTCATTTGTTTCTTATAACTGTATCACCAGCACCCTTTAATTTGGAAGCTATTTTTACCATTCCCAGAATTTACAATTGCTAGATTTTTTTTTCAGAGACTCTTTAATATTTCAATATAAGACTACTGGTACTTTTATTATTTCAATGGCTCTTCCTTGCACTCATGTTCTAAGTTTATTTACAGCAGAACTCTATGTTTGAGTCCAAATAAAGCCTTTCCAAGAAGCTGTATGCAATTCTGAAAAGTCTTCCCATACTGGAAGGAAACACCACACTGAATGCAATAATGACATCCCATTTTAATTTTTTTATGGCTCCATAATATGGCACCTTGTGTTAATATTCCACTAGGCAGAACATCATGCTCAGCCTACTATTTTTTTTCTCTATGATAATCATTGTTAAGCTCCCTGGGAGACATCAGGATTTAAGCATGTTCCCTAACACTTTTATCCAAGTAGACTTCCTGACTAGCACTGAAAAATCAGTTCCTGTTTTGACTGAAATACCAGTCCTCTACCTGGCCTGCCCAGCCTCTCTTGTCACACTCAGTTTTGGTGATACTCTCAGGAACTAAACACTAATTAATGCTAGCCCCATGTGGTGGTTTGAACCTGAGTTGATGGACAGTTGTTTAGACCAATAATGCTTCTCGAAATCCACATATTTAAACAGAAGGGAGGCACGGGAACTCTCTCTTGTTTCCGGCCCTTGGACAGGTAACTGGACCTGACTGCTCAGCCCTGGCAGGGGCCGGGACCACGGCCCTTGCCCCTCTCGGCCCAGCGGGGGCTGGGCCACTGCCCACGGCTCCATGCGGGCTGGGATGGCCTCCCCTTCTCTGATGCGGCCAAGACCAGCTCCGACCGCTGCCCAGCAGAGATCATGTGACCAACAGAGACAGGTAAGTTGCAGCTGCAAACCCAGGCCTGGGTAAGATAAACCCTTTCTGCGCTGTAAGTTTCCCAGAAGAGATGAGACCTGCAAACATCAATCCTCTCCCAGGTCAGAGGAACAGGAAAGGCAAAGGCACGTGAATAGACACCATGATAGTGTCACCAAAGTCAGTGAAGAAGAAAGAGCTGAAGCCCAGAGAGAGGAGATAGAGGAGATGCTTTAAACTTAAAGCTGAAATTCTTTTGTAAAGCTATGGTCATGGACTATGATACATCAGAAAACCCCTTGTAATTTCGTGATAAGCATGGGGGGAGAGCATTCACTTGTAGCTATGAGCAAAGATGCCTGTGCTGGAATCAGTAAA